>SEYY01024902.1:192500-232500 GCA_009176605.1 Armadillidium nasatum
CACCATCATCACTCAGGAATACATTAATCAAATAGAACAGTGGCTAATCCCAGCAAATCATCTATTACACTAATCACTATCGATCGGAAACTCTTATCTTCACATCCCCAAATCATGCTAAACTACTACACATACCTTTAAACAAACTCCCCAAAATATTAGGTATAACTCTTGACCCACACCTCACCTTCACCAAACGCGCAACCTTTCAACATCCGCAAACAGAAAACTAAACACTAAAAAACTATCTAACCAGTATGCACAACCGCTAACTACTGGCCACCACTACATACAAACTATTCAACTGTCCAGTTCTTGACTACTATGCTTCAATATGGCATGCACTTTACTGAGAAAATATAAACAAATTGCAAATAAAATAAAGCTCTTAGAATAATAGTACGATTCACCACAACTACTACTAAATATCTACATGACTAATCATTCTCACCATTGATACACAGAAATTA
This sequence comes from Armadillidium nasatum, assembly GCA_009176605.1. Classification (NCBI taxonomy): domain Eukaryota; kingdom Metazoa; phylum Arthropoda; class Malacostraca; order Isopoda; family Armadillidiidae; genus Armadillidium; species Armadillidium nasatum. The sequence goes on from SEYY01024902.1 coordinate 192,971, forward strand.
TAGGAACCCAATTCTACTCCAAAACATTACAGCCTGAACACCCCCCATCAAACTATCACAAACCCAAGACGCTCATCATAAACATTCCCAACACATTTCTCATTCTGGTCCAAGCCACACTAGCAAAGTTCAGATATGGAAATCACCCGAATCTTCAATAATACAGATTCCACATAAATCAGACTACTACACCAATTTGCACTAAATGTCTGCTGCTGACTTGTCCATCTAGCCAGCAACCTAGAACTGCCTCAGGCATCGCAGCCCTGAGTGACCAGTGGAGGAGGCCTGTCGCGATGGTAGGCTTTCTGAACGCAGTGTGCCCCCCCCCCTACTGCAAGTGGTGAGAAAAGTAAAAAAATATATATATAAAAAAAATGAAGGTTGATAAATTGTTTATTCTTACGAAATTGTTACAAAAGACATTCCTACGAAATATACAAATAGTAATCTTAATCTTCATCTCCCAGGAAGGGCTTGCTTCCTGTCAGTGTGGTCTTTCGAAGATCCTTGGGTTTTACGGGCCCACTGTGGTTACTGCTGACTGGGCTAGGTCTATCGCGAATGCCGGGGATTATTTCCCATCAGTACCAGAGCACTTTACTAAAGCGTCAGGAGAAACAGCTCACATTTCCCGACCCTACCAGGCCTCGAACCCAGGTACTCTCGCTTTCAGTAAAAATCCATGACAGAATTCAATGATAATTGAAGATTTATATTACAAATGTATTGAACACAACATACCATATGATATAAAACGAATAATAATAAAAAAAATCTCATTCAATCCTCATGTGGATATCTACTACTATCATTATCTATTTTATTTCAGTGAGAAGAAACTTTAATGTTAAGGATGTTAATTTTTATCCGATTATCGCGGAACCCCAGATTAAAAACCCCTGATATAGAGTCTTGTTCTTACGACGCTTGAAATAATTTTCCGTTACTTACAAGTAGTAACTTTTTAGTACTCGATCGGACTAGTGAAGTGATAACAGCAAATCTTTAAGGAGTATATATATATATTATACTTAGTCTGTCTGCTTTAAAAAAAAATTTGAAATTCCTGTTAAACCAAATTATCCTTTGGATATCATTCAAATTTCTAGAGATTTTATATTTTTTGAAAGGCTGGAAACTGGTTTTCCATCTTATATATGGAACTAAAAAAAAGTAATCAAAATTAAAAATATATTCGGTGGATCAATGTTGATCGATAAAGAAGGGTAAACTAAGCATGACGTCCGAAGATACAGAATATACAGTAAGTCCGCTGTCAAAATGGAAGAACGGAGTTAAGAGGAAAAACCTGTCACGCAGTATCCCGGACAAGGGATACTGAATAATAATGTCACACTTAAAAAAATTGCATTTCGAAGGATGGCCATAGTACATAAGGTAACTATGGGTAAGGGATATGTGGCCGATTCGTAGACGAGCCAGAGCAGCCTCCTCCAAACGGTTACTGTTACAGGATGAAGACATCACCTAGAATGAGCTTGATCATGTATAGCTCCCAGTAAGTGGACTAAAACGACTACCATCTCCCGAAATCCACGACGTAACACAGTTTGGTAGCCCTCCGAGGTAGTGGCACAATCGTAAAGGTGTAGGGAGATATGCCTAACGTCTACGAAGCGAGGTTGCGAGCTTGTCCTCTCTGTTAGCCTTCTCATTTTCCCAAACGCCAGCATGAGATGGTATCTTTCTGGAATGCAACACTGGTGAAAAACGTTGGAAAAAGGACGAAAGAACTCCTTTGAAAGACCTTAAGCGCTTCTAATACGCTCCGGGAGTGAGTTATGTAAGTTTTGAGCCTTTTCAAGATTTAGCCTTGAGATAAGACTCCAGTAGTGTGAACAGTGTACGGTCCTGGAAAACCACTGCCGATTCATATTCCGTACTCTTAAAAATTAGTGCAAAAGTCTTACATTTTTTCATATGCAGTTTCAATTGATTCTTCTGAGGAAATCCATTATTACATTTTGTACATAAATGTATGCAATCTCCTGTATGAATTCGTTCGTGAATTTTCAGATTATCATTTCTGGTAAATAATTTAGAACAGTATTTGCAATTAAATTTTTTTTCATTGTGGATTAATTTATGCCTATGGAAATCGTTTTTCCTCTGAAAAGCTGTACCACAAACTTCGCACATAAAATCTTTAGCAGCGTGAGAAGAAATATGGGCACAAAGCTGCCTCTCGCCCCAATAAACTTTATTACAAATTGGGCATGTATATTTTACCTCTTGGATATGACTTTTATTCCGATGGTGAAAAAAATTATATACTCGATCTTTCCCAATAAATGGCTCCCCACAAAATTCACAGATAAGTGTTTTAGGATATTTTATTTTCCTTATTTTTACCGGTGTCTTTAGAAATTGTTTCAACTGAGTCAGAAGACCAATCAACAACTTTAGGGAAAAAGTTTTTTGATGAAATTTGAAAATTATTTTCACTTAAATTTTTCTTCAATAATGCACAGTTTTCAGAGATTATGTTTTCTTCAACCATTAATGGATCATCTTCACAGTTATGTACCGAAGGTTGATGGTTCATTTAAAGGTGTTTGACTAACTAAAACTTTATTATCAATATTGATAAAAAAATTATCAAACTTTTCATCCGGATTTTCATCATCATTAATAACCAACACTCTTTCAAATTCAAAATTTGATTTCCTTAAATTTTCTTCTTCCTCTGCAGGTTCTTCCAATCCCACTTTGTTCAAAGACAAAGCTAAATCGCAGCATGAAAAACTGATTCTGTATGCCTTATCTTCAATTTCAATATTATTCAATCTTGATTCATAACCTAAGAAAAATAATAATAAATAGTAATAATAATAATTATTATTATTATTACAACTTTTACTACCATACAATTATGGCTCCATCCCAAATGAAGATAGGGTACAGGTAGGGGAAGTTCTTTTATGTTTGAAAATGAGAAATAAACAAAAGAAAAAAAAAAGGTTACCTTTTAAACTAATCCTGTCTAGCATAGTTTACAAACAACAGTCCCACTACTGATTCGAAAAATTGTGATACTTTTAACACCTTGCTTGAATATCTCTCCAAAAGAAGAAAATATTTCCAATCTACTCGATGGTACTTATTCTCATGTCATTCAGGAAAAAAAATGCGTATCAGGCTTGGAAAAACTCATTCTCTAATAACGTTGCTAATTTTCATTCAGTTCAAAAGAAATGAGTAGAAGGGATATTACTCGATGGGCTAAAAGTAAGCTCATTAAAAGGATGTTCTTAACTGAAAAAATTGCCTACCTTTTGCTAAAATATCCCCAACTTTTGTAAATCAGTTTTTCCTTTTCTGTCACTATTTCATCTAATTCAACTCTGAGAGATTCTGGCATTCCTCCTCCTACTCCATCTCTATTCAGTTGTCTTATTCTTTTGCATATGATTTCACATGAATAGGTGCATGAAGTCTAGTAACTACAAATATTAGACTAATGGCATGGACAACATTCCTCATCGTGTTTTGAGAGGTAGTGCTTCTGAGCAATCGCCTGTCCCTTTCAACTCTATTCTCCATGACTTAATGCTAATAGTTTTTCTGTGGTGATAGAGCGAGTATGTCCAGCCAATCCCCTAGAAAGGTAGCCGCACTGAACCTTCAATCTCAAGTCTTTGAAATTACATACATTTACCAAAAACCTAATTGATGCAACTATAATGATAGAACTGAGAAGCCTCTATCTATATTAAGCTCTCATAATTCACTAAATACCAATATTTAAGAAATATTAAATTTAATAAATTATATCTCAGAATTTTAAAACCTAATCATTCAATTACTTTGGTTCTGCCCAGAAATCTGAATATTACAAATGTAAACTCCCTAAATAATGCAATTTTTTTGTCTAATGACAGGCTTTTAAACAGCTCTCATAATGCTATGATAATTATATATATATATATATATATATATATATATATATATATATATATATATATATATATATATATATATATATATATATATATATATATATATATATATATATATATATATATATATATATATATATATATATTTTGAATGGAGCCAGAAACTATTTTGAAGTATGTTGCAGCTTTGTGGATTTTTTTTCAGTTTCTGCTATGTCATCAATTTCATATTTACCCTAAAATGAGAATTAACTATATTTTCGCTGAAAGTATCTATATTTGGAGAACGAAACTGATTAACGACTTTTTTTAATGTTGATAATAACTAATTTAAAAAAAAATAAAAATTAAAAAAAATTCTCAGGCCTCAGCTAAGCATTTAAAAATGACTTCCACAGAGAAACTACTTTTAAGGTTATTTTTACGCTGGAAGGTATAAGACCAAATTAATTTTAATAGAAATAATTTCACAATTTACCATTAGAAAAGAAGAAATGCATTTCAATGTTTTATCCTATATTTGAATTTTGATCTTTCAAATTCATAAAAAGGTGTTAAAGACAGTTAAAATTGTCTAAAAATTAGGGCATACAAAAATTGAGACAGAAGCTAAAAAGATCAATCAAGGTTGTTCAAGTCAAAAATATGTAACTTTGCATTTGCGTTGAAATTTGAATGGCTCATCTTAAAATCTAAATTTGCAAGATGCATATAAATTAAATCAATTAATTAGATAATTAATGTAATAAGTAACATTACATGATAAACTGAAATTAGAATAGTTTGTTTGCTTGCTAACTCAAGAGAAATGACATATACAATGGCAATAAAATAATGTCTAAAAACAGAGCAACTGATATATGGTTTAAAATTTTGAATTTCATTTGGGAATAAAAAAAAATTTTTTTTTTAACAAATTTTTTTTTTTTTTTTTTTTTATTTTATATATATATATATAATATATATATATATATATATATATATATATATATATAATATATATATATATATATATATATATATATATATATATATATATATATATATATATATATATATATTTATTTTTTTTTTTTTGCACTATTACAATTTTTATACATTAAAGATATAAAAAACTATCAATAAATGTGTTTTCTTTAATAAAACCAAAATTATTTGCTCAAGGAAATAAACTTTTAATGTATACTAAAAATTATCATTGTAACCACAAGTTATTGTTTATTTTAATTTGTTGCTTAATGTTATAAAAATATTATAAAAATAATTAATATTATAAAAATAATTTTCTAAATAATTAATTCATTATTTGTGTAATATTATCAACATATTAATATATAAATATTACAAAGTTCTCTTGATGGCGGAGAACTTGAGATGAGAGTAAATGGCTTATTAGTAGAATTCAGAAAAGCAAGGATGTAAAAACTATGCATCTAACACTAAGCCAATGATGCCTTAGCATTATATAATATTCATGATTATGACTTTATAAACAATTTACCTTTATAACATTGGTGAGCCATTTCTAAAACTTTTGCAAATGAATCGAAATTTGTGATAATTAAATTTGATCTCATAGTTTATATTTATTTCAGAATACTTCAAATTTTTAATATTTATTAAAATTCTGGTAAATACTCTAGAATGAAAACTTTCCTCCTCTGCTATCTGAAAATATGCAGAAATGATAACTGAAGGCTAATAATTATACAACTATGCAAAATGGCATATATATATATATATATATATATATATATATATATATATATATATATATATATATATATATATATATATATATATATATATATATATATATATATATATATATATATATATATATATATATATATATATATATATATATATATAATATATATATATATATATATATATATATATATATATATATATATATATATATATATATATATATATATATATATATATATATATATATATATATATATATAAATATTATATATATATATATATATATATTATATATATATATATATATATATATATATATATATATATATATATATATATATATATATATATATATATATATATATATATATATATATATATATATATATATATATATATATATATGATGGGATAATGCCAAAAAAATTTCTGATTCCAATGCTGATTCTCTCACTACTGTGTAAGAATAAGAATATACTTTTTAAAAGACCTGTAAAAATTCCATATAATGAAGTTTACTGAAATACAGTATGTACCTTAGTTCAAACACTTCCTTTCTTTTTAGTACATTTTATATATATAATTATCATTATTTTAATATTATAAAGTACTATCGCAAATGAAATAAAAAAAAAAAAAGTAATAAAACAGTAATGACTAAAACTATTTTATTGAAAGAATGTAAAAGAGTAAAGAGATTTCCTTTTTTTTTTAAAAAAAAAAAACTGAAAATTTAATATTTATGAATAATCATTAACCACAAACATTTTATTTCTGAAAGCTAAATTTTGAAAATAATACATATTCTCCATGTACTCATAATGAAAATTATATACCCTCAAATAATATATATATATATATATATATATATATATATATATATATATATATATATATATATATATATATATATATAAGAAGGAAGTAGCACTCCCAAGGCAATGAGATCACCCCCCATCGTGTATATGGGATGTTGAGGGTACTTGCCATCTCATTCCAGTGCCCTATGGTATGCACCATTTTATATTCATCTCCACATTTTTCTACATAGAGTAGGCTCTCCTTCACACACACACACGAACACAAAAAAAAACACTAAATATATTACAGATATACATCCTTTTAAAAAAATTTTTTTAATAATAATTAGGGCTTCAAGAACAGTAGCCCTGAGGAGCTGATTCCAAAAATAGCTCCCATCACCACTTGAGAGTTGGTGGCCTCCATTGATGGGTTTGGCACCACCAGGACTCTGCAGCTTGCTTGTCCTAATGCATGGTGTATTTTTTTTTTCATTAATTTCTGCTATATTCTCTTCAATCCAATTTCTACTTTGTTGAACATCACCTTTCTTCTTCACTTCTAAGTAAATTTGCAGCTGCTTTGATTGTGAATTAGTGCCCATTCTAAAATTTGGCATACTTTGTGCCAATAGGATGACCAAGATATGACACAAATTTTATCAAAATCAGGAGATATCTTTTTTCAGTGTCAAAGGTCAAAGTTGGTCAAATATTTTTTCTTTTACTCTGACAAAATTTTACTAAATAAAAGTTTTAGATCTACTCAAGAACTTTAAAATGATGTGTATATCATCGTTATTGGTGGTGCAGAAGTTGAAATAACTTCAAAGTTTGCCTACAACTCTCAAAAATGAACTTTTCTGTCAAAGATCCATGACCTATAACTCTGGAACCATTTGAGCTATGAACTTGGGATAAAAACCATTCTCATTTTCTCAACAACATCTATAAGTATGGCAACTTTCATGAAAATTGAAGAGGTCACAAGTTTTTTTTCACCAAACTGTGAGTGATTTTACATGGAATGAATTATATATATATATATATATATATATATATATATATATATATATATATATATATATATATATATATATATATATATATATATATATATATATATATATATATATATATATATATATATATATATATATAATAATATATATATATATATATATATATATATATATATATATATATATATATATAATATAATATATATATATTATTTTATTTATTTTTATTATTTTTTTTTTTTTTTATATCAATATTTTTTATGTCAATACTTTGAAATTTCTATTTTTATTAATATTTTTAGTAATAATTTACCTTCCATAGTAACAAGTTGTACTTTTCTGTAATAAGATGAATGTTAAGGATATAAGTGAAATTTGTTCCACAGACCGGAGTCTTCTTGCGTTTTTGCAATATTTTAAACTGGTAGTTACATTAAAAGAATGTGATAAATGTAAAAAAAATAATTGTGGTATGTCAATATATATATATATATATATATATATATATATATATATATATATATATATATATATATATATATATATATATATATATATATATATATATATATATATATATGTAAATATAGCTGTAGGCCTGCATCCCATAGTAACATTGATCCATCAATTGGTTAGGCCTTTATCACACGTCAATGTCGATTGTTCATGTTATGATAAGTCAGACTAAGTACTCTAGAAAATAAAATAATAAATAATAATAATTAAAATAATAATATTAATAGGCATAAATGAAATAAAGGTAAATAATAATACAAATGTTAAAAAATTAGCATTGTTAGGTAAAGGTGGAGATTGTTTCTGAGTTTCAATTGTTAAAAAATATCGAAAATCGAAAATATCGGAGGAGCCTATCGTAAACAAGAGAGTTGGCAGAGGTACTATTACTAGACATAGACACAATTATTATTACTTACTTTTCTAGCAGAACCTAATTCGACTTATCATAACCTGAACTACCGAAATTGCCGTAAAAAGAGGCCTAACCTACACAAGAATTTGCCGTAAAAGAGACCTAACGTACACAAGAACGTTTGCACGACATAGTAGCCTAGGGCTAATTATAGGCAGGAAAATATCGATTATTATGAAATATCAACATAAAAAAATATCGATATAAAAAATATCGAAACTCAGAAACAATCTCCACCTAAGCCGCATTGTTATATGGAAGCTTAAATATATCAATATTTCCATATATTGAAAGGTCAGACAACTTTTTAACCTTTATTATATATATATATATGGTAAAGGTGGAGATTGTTTCTGAGTTTCGATTGTTAAAAAATATCGAAAATCGAAAATATCGGAGAAGCCTATTGTAAACAAGAGAGTTGCCAGAGGTACTATTACTAGACATACACACAATTATTATTACTTACTTTTCTAGCAGAACCTAATTCGACTTATCATAACCTGAACTACCGAAGTTGCCGTAAAAGAGGCCTAACCTATACAAGAAGTTGCCGTAAAAGAGGCCTAACCTACACAAGAACGTTTGCACGACATAATAGCCTAGGGCTAATTGTAGGTATAAAAGTACCGATTAAAATAAAATATCGACATAAAAAAATATCGAAACTCAGAAACAATCTCCACCTAAGCCTATATATATATATATATATATATATATATATATATATATATATATATATATATATATATATATATATATATATATATATATATATATATAGGTAAATTTTAAGAAGTCTGACCATTTCATATATAGAAATATCAATATACTGAAACTGATATATAATCAAAGCAAATTTTTTTATATTTGTATTATTATTATTTAGCTTCATTTAATTTATGCCTATTAATATTATTTTTAATTATTATTTTTTATTTATTGTTCTAGCGTACTTAGTTAACTTATCATAACCTGAACAATACATTGACATGTGATAAAGGCCTAACTGATAGATGGATCAACATTGCCATGGGATACAGGCCTAATGGATGGATGGATGAACATTGTCTTAGAATATGGGCTTATAGTCATATTACACCATAGAAATACAAAAATATTTATAACTTACATGTTACGGGAAATGCTTGGCAATTATTTCAAGAAAAGCTATAAATTTGTCATTTGCCTCGTACCTCCTTGCCCACATAAAGGTAGCCAAGTATCCAACCAGATGTGCAGATGATCGTCCATTTGAGGGTATATTTAATTTGACCTAATTAATTATGATAGCTGTAATATAATTAAATATATTGTGTAAGGTAACATAACCTAAATTTAAAGTATCTTAACTGAAAATAAAAGTGTACATATTAACTTACTTGAGACCAGGTGCTTTCGATTGTATTGGTATGTGCCCCAGTGTCCTTATCTTTGAAAATTACTGAGTGATTTAAAGTCAAATCTTTATAGTCATGTTTTTCCAGATCTTTATATCCTTTCCATGAGTCTGTAATTATTGTTGTTCCACATTCTATGTTTTCTTTAATGATGTTGGTAAGAGTAGCACTATCACGTTTTTCAATGGGAACTAAAAAACAAGCATTTGAACCTCTTTCAATTCCTCCAAATACCAATTGACCCTCAACAAATCTGGCCTTATGATACTTCCTCTTTCCAAATACAGACTCATAAACTTCGACAACTTTACCTTTTCCCCCGATCTTGCTTGAATGAATCAAACATTCCAAAATGCAAACTTCTTGACAAAAGTTGAACCAATCAATGACTCTGGTCCTGCTAATACCAACACAATTCGAAACCTGGTTCACTGTTAAATTTTGCACAAAAAAATACATTATAAATAGTGCATCTTTGTAAGACAAATGCATATCCGAAAACCAATAGTTTTTCGGAGAAACACTCATCTTAAACCCACAATTTTTTTTATTGCAATAAAAAAAAAATTTATCAGTCCTTTTTGATATTTCACATTTTCTTTTACACTTGTCACAATCTTTTTCAGTAACTATTATTTTAAAATGTTGCAAAAACGCTAGAAGACCCCAATCTGTGGAACAAATTTCACTTAAATCCTGAACATTCATCTTAATTCAGAAAAATACATCACTATATAGGGTAAATAATAAATAATTGCCATTCATGTTAGAAATACCATAGTATAAGTATTACTATGGAAATACCCATCAGGGAATGGTAGATTTTTTTTTCAAGATTCGCGTACAGGCTTCTCCAAATTCTCGTACCGACCGCTAAATTCAATTTTAAATTCAAATTTGTTTGTATCAGAAATTTTATAAAATTGGTTTGAAAAATACTTAAAAATATTTAGAACATCTGTCTAACACACAAAGATCCCTACGATACATCAAAATATGCCATTTTTAATGTATAAATTTAATGAAAAATAGAAATATTTGAAGATTTTGACAACTCACTATACGGCAACAATACTTTTTTTTTATTTGATTTAAAAACTAAAAACTAAAAAGCTCTATGATTTCTTAAAATTGAGCTCCAAACTAATAGAAAGGAATATTTCGCGTTTCTCTAACTTACTAAATTGTAAACCTTAGTTCTTCTTCTTTCCTTGATGAAAAGATTCGTCATAAACTTTCCTCTTGTTTTGTAAAGCCGAAATTAATTGTGATAGTGTTTTCTTCTTTAGATCTTGCTTCCAATCATAACTTACGTTTCATCATCGATTGTGCTTTACCTGTGACAATCTTTGTTTTATCGAATACCCAGTTTCTCCAAACTTTGGTTTCTCTTAGGTTATTCATTTGGGATGATGACTTCATTAATCTTTGAATTGCAATCGCGGAATAATTATTTGGCCACATATTTATTTTGGTAATTATTTAATTATTCATTCTCATTTTCGTTGTTTAAAATCGCTTCGTTCATTCATGTCACTTCAGAACAAGGTAAGCTTGATATTTATATTGATTTATTATTCTTTAGCATCCAAACACACACCAACGAATACCCACAATCAGTGGCGGCTCGTGCAAACTTGGCAAGGAGGGGCTGCAAGTTTTAGATACATACATATATATATATATATATATATATATATATATATATATATATATATATATATATATATATATATATATATATATATATATATATATATATATATATATATATATATATATATATATATATATATATATATATATATATATATATATATATATATATATAGTGTGTGTGTGTGTGTGTGTGTGTGTGTGTAAAATTTTTAAACTATTTATATATATATATATATATATATATATATATATATATATATATATATATATATATATATATATATATATATATATATATATATATATATATATATATATATATATAAAATTTCAAACGTACCGTACTTATTCTGGAAATATCGATATACTGGAAGCATCTATATATCAATGCAAATGTTTTGACATTCGTATTATTATTATTTAGCTTTCATTTCATTTAGGCCTATTATTATTATTATTATTATTATTATTATTATTATTATTATTATTATTATTATTATTTAGATATAAGATTAGTTCTTGGAAAGCTTGCTGATATTATTATTTAAAAATAAGATTAGTTCTTTGAATTTTAGATGTCGAAAAGTTTTCAATTATTTTTTCATTGAAATCTGGTATTTTATACCATTTCGCTCTCTATTGAAAACATCGCTAATACATGGTACTACATTTAATAGTTTTTATTCTATTCAAAGTCGAGAAACATCTCTCTGCTTCAGACGTTGTCATCGGAGTTGTAATTGCTTTCATATAAATAATGTTTTAAAAGCATACTGTCATATTACACCAAATTATATAAATTTCACATTTTTTTTACACTATTCTTACTCAATCGCTAAATTTATCTTCCTTCAAAATTGGAAAAATTTATCTCACAGAAACAGACTTGCCAAACGTACGTCTTTCAACATTAAAATACAATTATTACGTACGTATTAAAATTATTATAAGATTTTTTTCTATTCCCAATTATTCTTACTTAAAATTCTGCAAGGATTACAAAAATGTTAGCCTTTTTAATGTACTTTTAATAGTTTTTGTAATATTTAAGTATGTAGAAGTGCATCTGGCATAATGTTATATATATATATATATATATATATATATATATATATATATATATATATATATATATATATATATATATATATATATATATATATATATATATATATATATATATATATATATATATCGAACAAGAAAAAAAAAAACATAAAACTTGTAATTTTTCTTCCACAATTAAAAAAACAACCTCCTTCGAGATGAGACTTTAACAACTGTCGTAAGTTGCTACATATTACCGTGGTTGCTATCTGTCTTATTAGGGCTTGAAATTTTACAGCCCATTTTTTAAATAATGGCAATGCTTGAAAAATAATATCGTACCCAAAAATTTGAAGTTGCCAAATGCATTTACTTCTTATTTTCTTTAATGATTTATACTTTTTATGTATTAAGTTGTTAAAAAAATGAATTTAAATCACTTTTCTCTGACAAAAATTTCATATTTATATCAACATCCTACGCCTGGTATTTTTAATTTGGAGGGGCTGCAGCCCCGGAGCCCATAATGACGAGCCGCCACTGCCCACAATATATATATATATATATATATATATATATATATATATATATATATATATATATATATATATATATATATATATATATATATATATATATATATATATATATATAGAGAGAGAGAGAGAGAGAGAGAGAGAGATTAAACAAAAATATAATGGCAGTAACATCACTGCACGAAGAAAATAAAAATCTTATATATTTATATATATATATATATATATATATATATATATATATATATATATATATATATATATATATATATATATATATATATATATATATATATATATATATATATATATATATATATATATCAAATTTTGCTAGTTGTTAAAGTTTTATTTGTTCAATTTTTTCTGCAGTTATCATGTTTTATTCATTTGTTAATAATCATACACAAAATTCAAATTATGAAAATAATAATTGAAAGTTATAAAAAATATTTTCTGTCAGAAAAAATTATAAAATTACTTGAGTCATTTGATATGATATCCTGATTTTCTAGAACTACCGTTATTCAGACTTTTATAAGATTGAATTTCATTACTTGATATATTTTTACTCTGCCGCATCTTTTTTGACAAGTTCATTCAACTGTTAGAATTCGTAAACTGTGGATATTATTTTTCTAAAGAAATGTATCGATCAGAGATATTTCAGAGATATCAGAAATGTTTTATTTAGTATCGATAAACAAGGCATTCGAGATGTGTTTATCTGATAAAGATGATGCTAGGTCATTTACGAAATATTTTATCTGCTAACTCCAAATTCAAAATCAAACAACTTTACTGATAAAGAATCGATATAATACCAATTCCTTGATTCAAGATCAAAACACTGAAGCTTGACCTTAGCCTATAAATACAATTGGCTCTTGCCAAGAATTTTTAATTAGTACTGTTGTAATATATTTTTTACGGTCGCTTTGGCTCAGGAATAATGAATACCAATTACGTTTTTAAGTTAAAAATAAAAATTATGACGCCATTGTATAACTGTAAAGGCCCTTTGCGTCTCTCAAGCTTCAGAAGCTTTTGTAGTTTAACAAAGCCATTTTGTCTGCAACATAACTTATTTTCTTTATGTTGTAAGTCTTCAAATATGAATTCTTTGTCTAATAAAACCCGAGTTATGTAATACAGAAAACTTCAAACACAGAACTTTTGTAACACAAAGCAAAAGTTATTCTACTGAGAGTTTAAGAAAATTTTATGCAGAGGGCAGATCCTTGTGGGAAAGTGAGTATATATATATATATATATATATATATATATATATATATATATATATATATATATATATATATATATATATATATATATATATATATATATATATATATATATATATATATATATATATCCCAAAATGATATCTCTCAATTGCAGGAATACAGGTAGGTCTCCAGTATATTTAGGGTGTATTCCATGAGAATCTGTTGTGATACCACATTTCAATGAAACTGCAGGAAAATTTTGAAGAATCTTCATTTTTGTGAAATACTTCGCTATAAACAAGAATCAGTTGATCAATATAAATAAATGTGAATATATGTTAAAATCTAATTTAATTAATCAATTAATTTAAGAAATTAATATCAAAAATGCCATAGGTAGATAAATTTGATATATGTCAAGATTTTGGTAACAATTGTAAGTATCGTAACTAATGAAATTCTAAGTAGTTAATTTTTTTATTTAAAATACATTAATGATCTCAAAATATTAAAATAATTATCTGTAATAATTTCTGAGTAAAAATATTTATGAAAGATATTTATTCAAAAAGAAGATCTTGTAACTCTTCCATGTTTTTTATATCATGTGATCATTCTGGATTACTTCAGTGAAAAATAAAACTGGAAATTTGTATTTTCAATCTTCGCTTTAAATTTTGACCTTGGAATGCATCTTTAAAATGTAGTTTATTGAATTGTTTTGGTAACCATGGGTATGAAAATATTATAAGAGTAAAGAATAATAAATTTTAAACGACAAAAATACGCTACCTATGGATAGACTAGGGCCCTAACACCAGCTAAAAATCAGGGAAAAACTGGGGGTTGCCTGCCAGGATTCAATTGGCAAATTATACTTATAAAGAGGAGTCTAATTTCAAAAAAAAATTTAATTTTCAGCCGATTCTCCTGAAATTTTCAGTGTATATAGCTTTTTTTTCCCCCAGTAAAAAAAAAGTCCATTTCTAGTGTTTTTCTGAGTCTATAATGGTTTAGTTTTTTTTTGAAATTTGACCCTTTTTCAAATGAATGGTGGGGCCAAACCACTTTTAAGAATTATCTGAAATTTGGACTGTATATTCAGAATTCTATGGGCTACAAAAGCTTCTAACACTTTTGTTCCCAGAGTTGTAGAAAAAATGTTATATATATTTATATATATAAAAAAAATAAAAAATAATTAATAGGGTTGTAGTTTTATGGTTCTCATTATAAATTTTCAGATTAATATAGTATTCTGGTATTTTTATTTTTCAGAGAAAAAACTTCCTGAAGATATAAATTCCTCAGTTGTTTTTGCTAGTAATGAACTCGACCTTGGTGAAATTAAAGTGTATGGCTTTGATTATGATTATACAATTGCACAGTATAGTCCTTCAGTTGAAAAATTAATATATGATCTTGGGAAAAAAGCTCTTATTTCAAAATATAGGGTAAGCTAATCATTCAGATGAAACTAGGTTCTGTACCTTGTTTACGTATTATTTTTAATTTTTTTTCTCTACTCACACTCTACCAGCTTATTTATTAGAATTGTGAATTAGTTGTAGTAAGCTTAGTGCTAATATATATATATATATATATATATATATATATATATATATATATATATATATATATATATATATATATATATATATATATATATATATATATATATATATATATATATATATATATATATCTATCTTTTTGCTCTTCGTCAATAGAATAATATTGTTTGTATAAGTATTGACGAGGCTCCTTCATTTCGGTCATATCAGATAATCACTTAAATTTCTTCATATCTCTGATCCTATCAAAATTTTCAAAAAATCACTAATTCTAGTATATCTTTGATCCTATAGAACACCCTGGTATATACTTTATATATAGAAAAATGTGTTCTTTATATATATATATATATATATATATATATATATATATATATATATATATATATATATATATATATATATATATATATATATATATATATATATATATATATATATTAAATCATGAAAAAATTAATTGCAAATACCCCATAATAAAATATATACCAGGGTGTTCTAAATGATCAAAGATGGAATTAGTGATTATTTGAGTTATATATATATATATATATATATATATATATATATATATATATATATATATATATATATATATATATATATATATATATATATATATATATATATATATATATATATATATATATATATATACCATACTTTTTTTTTTTAATTTTTTTCATTATCTTTTGTGCAAAATTTTTGTTTAATTTTATATCTCTTGAGTTGTAGATAATATAAGTATTATCTTAATGCATCTGATCATGTAGTTCTTATGTTTTAAACAAATTTTACAGCTTGTTTGCAATCACAAGGTTTGATAAAGATACTAAAAAGGTTAAGTTAATTACTTAACCTTTTTAGTTTCTTTATCAAACCTTGTGATTGCAAACAAGAAGCTGTAAAATTTGTTTAAAACAAGAACATAGGGAGATATTTTTTGCAGTATTCACCTTTTTATTTTGTTTTTGTATTATTGTTTTGATTTTTAGTTTAAATCTATGTTTTTATAGTTTGACATGATTTTTTCTTATCACCAGTATATAAAATACAAGAATATATATATCTTTTTTTTTTCTTCTTCTTCATTCTAGTTTATTCTGTTTTTTTTCTGATATTTGATATTACATTGAGCTTTCTTTTTCTTTTCTTTTATTTGGTTGAAAACATTATTTGATACTTGAATATATGATGGTTCATCATATATTCCTTTTCTTTTAATCAAATTTTTTTTTTTTGTTTGAATTGTCATAATTTAGTTAAATTTAATTAAAATTAACATTTCATTTAAATTTTACTAAAAATTTTCAAGCAGAGTTGATAACAATCAAAATGAAAACGATAAATTTTTACTGTCTGATCTCAAATTATTTATTTTTCAATGTTTTTTTTTTACATTGAACATAATTTGCCCACTCCTGTTACTACCATTGCATATACAATACTAAATATATATTTTATTTCTATTATCAATGTTATGTATACGAAAATCAAATATTTTCAGTAATTTGTCTGAGAGGTTCTTGACTTTTAATTTTTATTATTCCATTTTGAATTTCAGTATCCCAAAGAAATTGAATCCTTGGAATACAATCGAAGTTATGCTGTGAGAGGCCTGCATTATGATATTCAAAATGGTCTTCTAATGAAGTTGGATCAGTTCCAGCAGATTCAAATTGGTTCGATATATCGAGGTCTAACCCATGTATCAATGGAAGAAGTTAGAAAAATATATGGATCAAAGGCTTTATCCCTAGGCTATGTTGAAGGGCATTTGAGAGGGGTGAGCTATTAAACTTATTTTTGATATATATATATATATATATATATATATATATATATATATATATATATATATATATATATATATATATATATATATATATATATATATATATATATATATATATATATATATTTTTAACAAATTTCCTTTATAAAATCGTTAGAATGACAACTATGGTATGATTCATTATGTGAAAGGTCCGGTGCTGATGTCTCCGAGTTCATTGAAATATTTGAGTTTGAGTTATTAAAATAATTGGTAGATATGGAGTCAATGTCTTGGGAAAAATAATAGATATTTTAATAGTTATATCTTATAAACAAATTTGGTAGTGAAATAACTGATTTGTCGAAAGTTTTGTTTGACATGAAAATGGTGCAGGTTCCCAATTTAAAGTTTTATAAATCGAGATGTTGATTACATTTGCGCTGAATGGTTTTTATTTGTAGAAGCAGCTGAAATCAAAAGAGCAGGATAGATGATGTTAGTAATGGAGGAAGAATGAAGGGGTAGGACGTTATATGGTGCAGCCGATTGAATCATTATAGCATACTCTTTTAGTATAAATTGATCTGAATAATTTGCTGAAAGAGAAAATGGAAGGATTGTGAATTTGTTTATATCGAGAAGTTTTAGGGCTTCTTATATTAATTGTTTATTTAGAAGTGTTCTGTGCTCTCCTGCTACTTGAAAAGATTTATGCAACACTAGTGGTGGTAAAAGTGTAAAACAATGAATAGAAAGTTCTTATTGGTTGGAATAACAACTTTGTTAACTATAAGGCTAAGGTGATTGAACGATTTATTTTAACACGTTAAAAGAAAAAAAGGAAGAAAGTAAAAGAGAATCATCATTAAAATCCAATACTTTAGGCTGGTGCTTGCTAGGTGCTCCTTCTCCAGAAACTTCGTAGGTGTTGTGCGAGGAGCAGCCTTGGTAACTTGAGCAACTTTGTTTTTATATAGCCGACTTTCTGAGCATGTCGTCATAAAAAGAAATATAGCGTTGCCAAATTATTTTAAATAAAACAAATTGGGAAAATATAATAGAAGAGAAAACTGTTAGAGAAATTACTGAACAACAGAATTATATTAAACTCTGCTATATTAAACAATGAATAAGCACGAAGAAAGAAAAAATAAAAGTCTTGTGCATACAAAAAGGTGAAAAATTAAAGAAATACATATATTATGGCCATATTAGCAAGTAAAGCAATAGTAGTTGTAACCAATATATGTAAGAATAAGAATAGAATCTCTTAATTTAGAAAGAAATGAAAACAATTGATATTTGACATCTTACTTTGGTTAGGTAAGAAATAAAGACAGACAGTGTTATAACAGTAAGTTACATCAGAACCTAGTAAAGCAGCAAGATGTAAAACGATAGAGAAAGATGTAGAACGATAGAGAAGGTAGAAGAAAATAACGTGAACTGTCTAAGAATTAATCCTGAAATAGGTTTTGTAAAATTACATAGGACTTATTTTCTGTTAATAGAAAAATTAACAGTCAAAGACATAATTTTTTAAATTATTTTCATTCTTTCACATACTGAAATAGAGAATGATTGTATTATTACTACTACTGCTATTACTTATTTCAGACAACAAAAATGGCTCACCTGGCAGACTTATTCTCAATTCCTGAGATGTGTTTACTGAGGCAAGTGGCCCAATTCTTTCAGGATAATAATTATCCTTACCACTCTGTGTCTCTCTTCAATGATGTAAAGGTGTGGTACTAATTCTTGCTTTAACATGTCTGGTTTGTATGTACTTAATACGGTCAGTAATCTATTAATAATAATGTAACTAATAACCTGTTTAGTGAAATTTGGATAAAGTAATGTGTAATTGCCATAAGTATTCATGTTGTTATAGGTTTTGTTTGATAACCATGCATGTATATGTTATTTTATTTTATATTTTTTATTTTTAAATAAATATTTAGATACTTGGGGCAAAATGATTAACTTCTTTTGCAGGTAAGGTTATATGTGTGTGTGAATGTTTAGCTTAATTTTGATTAACCATTCAAAGAATATTCTTGGATAATTTTATATATATATATATATATATATATATATATATATATATATATATAATATATATATATAATATATATATATATATATATATATATATATATATATATATATAATATATATATATATATATATATATAATATATATATATATTAAGGGCACTATATATTCGTAATTAAAACTTGCTAACTCATTAAATAGGGGCCTATATATTTACCTTCATTCTTTTCTTTCGTACTGTCACTTCTGTTTTAAATATTACTTACAGCTTCAGGGTTTTATATCAAAGGAGGCTCTGCTTTTGACAGTACGTAACTAAATTTGATACCTTAGATTTGTTATGAGGTCATCTATTTTAGGGTATGGAGACTCTCCTTTGTGCTTCAAAACATATGTGGAGGATCCCGAAGAACTTACCCTTATTCAGAATCAGAATCAGTTATCAGTTATATTATTTAAAGTATGATTTGTTGAAAATTACACTGCTAAACACTTTAAAAATATATATTTATTTAAATGACATAAATGGAAGGTACTCCAATAAATATACAGAATTTCTACAGAGTTTATGAGAAGTGACATCTTGCGGTTATAACTAAAACCACAATCACGTCATCCACGAGATATGAATTTAATAAAGTTTTAATGGTAAAACGCTTAAATGCTGTAACTTATTATTATGGTAAACTTTGGAGGAACTCTGTAAAGTAGGAAAACACTCACTCAAGATCAATCCACATGGAGATGCTAAAGGCAGAACCCACATTTATGCACCGTTTTTATACCACCAAAATTTTCAGGAGTAAATATTTTCATGCTTTGTTATAAACATTTTACGACACCCTGTTGATATAGGGATTTTTGATGGTGAAATATTTTCATGCTTTGTTAAACATTTTACGACACCCTGTTAATACAGGGATTTTTTGATGGTGAAATTTCTAACCCAGTTTATTAAATATGGTACCATGTGAGAAGTTTTATTTATTTGGATATTTTTTTTTGCTTTGTGTTGTCCATCTTGCTTCCTATGCCTTCATTGATGTATCTTACTGTATCTTCTTGTCATTTATCTCTATTATTATTATTATTATTATTATTATTATTATTATTATTTATTATTATTATTATTAGCTTAAAGATGTTTCTATTGCCAAAGAAAATTTATCCTTTTTTTTAACTTGAGAATTTATTTTATTCTAAAAAAAAAAATACTTCAACAAGTACATAATTATTTTTCACTTTTTAAAATGCACATTAATAGAAATGGCTACCCACTTTCTCTCATATAAGCATATTTGATAATGTAATGCACCCCCCTCCCCCTTTACCTTACTTCAAAGACTTAGGATATCGTTCTTTTTCCTCTTAAGTTGTTGAATTCATTGTTTTTATTATTATTATTATTATTATTATTTTGATTAGTGGGCTTCTTGAAATAATTTTTGTCTTTCAGAATTTTTTTTTTTGAGAATAAAATTGAGTTGTGCAGTTAAAAAGGATGCATTATTATTATTATTATTATTATTATTATTATTATTATTATTATTTTCTTGATAGTATTAAATTTGTTTTTAAGTTGTTATAGCTCTCAATATTTCATTTGAATAAAATGAGAAATTTAACTTGATTTATATTTCTTAAGTCAGCTATAGGGAGCATTCACCCAGAAATGCATCGTATTGTTGGGCAAGACGTACCGAAATACCTCGTTAGAGACCCCAAATTAGTTGACTTCTTCCAAAGACTCAAGAGATCAGGAAAAGAAACTTTCATTATTACCAATAGTCCTTATTATTTTGTGTAAGTTTTTTATGTATTTAGATAATTTGATTTTAATCTTTTAAAAATTTATCAAAATTATGTTGTAGGTATTAAATTTTTTTTCTTTTAAATATAATTTTTTTTTAAGCTAAATTTTTCTTTTGTGTGCCCCTTTCCCATGATTGTAGATTGTTATGAAAAATTTGCAATGTTTTTATTAGGTTTTACAGAGCAAAAATGTTTTTACAAATTTTTAAACAGTAATTTTTATTTGAATTAGAAATTGATTTATTTTTTTTTCTTAAATCCTTTTGTATTTAGCTAAATATGACAAAATGAGACGGTTATCATATACCTACTAGCATTATACTGTGTATTTTAAATTTTAAAGTCCACTATACTGTGTATTTTAAATTTTAAAGTCTACCTATTATTACTGCTTCTCTTAGAGACTTGGGAATGACATTTCTGTTGGGTGAAAATTGGCAGGATTACTTCGATGTTGTGATTGCAAAGGCCAAAAAACCAGACTTCTTCACTGACAACATGAGACCATTTCGGGAGTTAGTCAAAGAAATTCACATGACTTGTTGGGGCCCCGTCAAATGTCTTGAAAAAGGGAAGGTCTACTTGGAGGTAAAAAAAAATTTTTTTCTTTCTAATTCTTAATTGAAAATGCCAAATTAAAATGTCCATATTACATCTATTATTTGTAGTGAGAATTTGAATGCTTGCTTGCTTGTTGAATCTTGTTCCTGGTATCTAGTTAACGGTATTATATGGCTTAAGAATATTTGTTGGTTGCTTATATCAAGAGTTTTACTTGTAAGGATGCACCAACGAAGAAAATTAACTGATTATTGATTAAAAGGACTTAAGTTTTCTAGTCGATTAATGGTAGACGAATGACTTATAGAATTGTTTAAATAATTTGTAATCTTAATTTTATAGAAATTATGGTAAGAGAAAATGTTAGTTTGAACTTGTGGTTATTGTTTACCTTAGATTTTCATTTAAATTTAATAAACAAAATAATATATTGCAATGATAAAAGTTAAATCCTTATATTCCCGAATTAAGTTTTGTAGTTTAAATTTATTATGTGTAATATTTTTAAAAATGAATGAAAAAAATTTATTTTTCAAAATTTGCTTAAGTTCATTTTAAGAAGGATCTTAAAACAAATTTTGGGTGGAACAAAGGCAGAATAAAAAAAAATATATATATATTTATATATATATATATATATATATATATATATATATATATATATATATATATATATATATATATATATATTTTTCTATTACGAGTAAATGCAGTGGTTCAGAGTTGGGGTCAGAGCCGTATAATTTTAAAATGATGTAGTAAGAGGTGGGCAATTTTGAAATGGTGTAGCTAGAACGGAGCTGAAGAGTTTTTTTTTTACTGGCTTCATAGCCCTAATTTAAAGTTCCTTTTGATTTAATGTACGATATATTTATTTCTGAAATTTAAATACGCAATTGATTTTGTAACTAATAATAATAAAATACATTAAATCAATATATTTTATTATTAATATAATGGTCATAAATTGCCGTCTACCGTGGCACAACCGGTAGAGTGATTGTCTCACGTGCTTGTGGGCGTCGGTTCGATCCCACTTACGGATCCTAGGTAAATACTACCTAGGAAAGTTTCTCTCCTCGAATAGGGCAAATGTTAATAAAGATAAACAAATATATATGAATTTCTAAAGCCAAAAATATTCCATAATTTTTTTTTACTTTACTGTATTTCAATGGAGGTTAACTGATGATTTTACTACCGTTGTTTTTCCTGCATTAAATTTAAATGGCAGTAGTTCAGTAAAATGGTTAACTAGCCAGAACCCATAAGTCTCAGTATTGATTAACTACATATTAATCCTTTTATTTTTAATTGTCTTCAAATAAAAATAATATATATATATATATATATATATATATATATATATATATATATATATATATATATATATATATATATATATATATATATATATATATATATATATATATATATATATATATATATATATATAGGGTAACCTTTCAAGTTTGCAAGAGATGAAGAATTGGGATGGACAAGGAGTTCTCTATTTTGGTGACCATCCGTACAGTGATCTCGCTGATGTCTCTCTTCACCACTTATGGAGGACAGGAGCGATCATTTGGGAACTTGATGTAAGGAAAATACCTTTGTCAAGTTTAATGGTTTGATCTTTAAGTGAAATAAACCAATGTGAAAAATCATTCTGATAAATATTTTTCAATTTAGGTTAAAAAAAAAGTAAAAATAGTGTACTTGATCATATTGACTGTAAATAATTTCATAACCCTTAGGGCATAAATATAGGAAATATATTAAAAGCTAATGTTTGATATATGGATTTGTGATATGTATTTGTCAGTGTTGTGTAGTTAGAGCTATGCTCAAACTAATTTATGAAGTAGAATATCTTTATTATATATATATATATATATATATATATATATATATATATATATATATATATATATATATATATATATATATATATATATATATATATATATATATATATATATATATATATATATATATATATATATATATATATATCTCAGTGATGGAACGATTAATCATCATTGTCAAAATCTGTATATTTTTTTTTTCAATCGTCATCGTCAATTATCAGCCGATTATTTTACTGATTAATTTATTTATATTAGGTTATAAATATCTCTCTGCTCCACCTTCTTCTATTGAGAGTGAAAGGCTGTTTAGTAGTGTGGGCCAAATATCGTCTCCAAGACGAAATCGAATTTACCCTAGAAATTGGATTAAAGATGGTTTCTGCATCTGAATTTAAGAGCTCTAAATTTAAAGTACTAGGAATTTTGCATGTCTCTTTATGTTCCTACATATTAGAATTTTTAAAATCAATGTTCTGAATATAAGGATATTCCACTCGCTCATGTTCCGAGATATGCGTTTATAGATATCAAAGCACTGGTTATGGTTTCCTCAGATTTGTATATGAACATCTTCAGTTGAGTTCGTAAAACATTTTGATGACGAAGGAACTCCGTACTAGGTATTTTCAGCAGGGAAGGCGACACTTGCTACACTTGCCATCGTCAGCGTGTACGAAATTGAATCCTTCTTTAAATATTGGGTCATATCCAAGGGACTTTGACCACCAAGGTCTCCTGACCTTACCCCACCGGATTTCTTCCTATGAGGCATGCTAAAAGGAAAATTATATTTCAAACAAGCTACATAATTCATTCAGCTGGAAGACATCATTCTGGTGGCAGTTGACGCTGTGACTTCCAATATATTGGAGGCAACCATTCGTTACATGCAAAAGCGTATAAAGAAATACCTTGATGCTAATGGCGATCATGTGTTGTGATGTCACTAAAGTTTTCACACACCAAGTTTTGTTCGAGGCAAACTTTATTAATTTATGACCACTACTTTGATACCTATAAACGCATATCTGCGACCGGAGCGAGTGGGACACTCTGTATTATACTGTACATGAAAATTACATGTATGACGATGAAACTGAAAAAGTATATTTTAAAATGTGGGGCGGGAAATGTTAGCTATTTCTCCGTGTCCTTAGCTCCGAATGACTCAGTCGTAAAGTGCCCTTGTCACTGATGAGAAATAATCTCCGGCATCTCCCTGTCGGAGGTATCTGCTGTGGACCGTGAAACCCAAGGATCTTCCTCGAAAGATCCCACTGACAGGACGATAGTCCTTCCGGGGGGGGAAGATGATTATATATATATATATATATATATATATATATATATATATATATATATATATATATATATATATATATATATATATATATATATATATATATATATATATATATATATATATATATATATATATATATATATATAGGATGAAATAAGAATTTTAAATAGCCTTGATTACAAAAGAGCAATTGGTTGGCTTCAGATTCTTCAGAATATTATTGAAAATTGTCAAGATTCTGACGAGGAAGATGCACGAGAAGTCATTTTGGAGTGGACCAAAGAAAGAGATGAATTGAGGTAGGGTATTTGTATGCTGAATTTTTTTTTTTTTTTTTTTTTTTTTAGCAGCAGCTGCGTAGTTCCTCATAAAGTAAAAAAAAAAATATATTGAACTATTTTAATAGTTAAACACCCCCCCGGTTTTGAATATTTTGTATGATAAAATATATAAAATATATTGGGAAATGTTAATTTTTGTCGATGTTAGGCATATAATATCTAACATCAATTAACATTAACCAATTTGATATACACCCAAAGTTAAAATTTTACAAAAGTAAAATATGGGACACACATTTTTAGAATATATATATATATATATATATATATATATATATATATATATATATATATATATATATATATATATATATATATATATATATATATATATATATATATATATATATATTTGTGGCACTCCTGAGAGAATAAGATTCATTGTGGTAAAATTGTATATATATATTCATGTTTTCATATTAAAATTCCATGCAAAATATTTGCTTCGTTATTTATTTTGTAAATGTGTGTAGTTTAGAGCGAGGTAACGGGATTGTTCATTATAATATAATTATACTTTTAGTAGCTTCAAATCATGTTAAATAGATCTTAGACAGTTGAATTTGCAATTGGAAAAAAAATCAAATTTACCAACATTATGTAAATTCATTTACATTTAAATCCCATTTATTTTCTACTTGTCTTCAAAATTATTTTATGCGATATATTCAACCCTTTTATTTACTTAATATGATGTTTATTTATTTATTTTTTTCCCTTCCAATTACAGGAAGAAGACCAAAGATTTATTTAATCCTTACTTCGGGAGTGTTTTTCGCACCCACGATAATCCTACGTACTTTTCCAGAAGATTATTTCGTTTCGCCGATATTTATACGTCAAGATTAAGTAATCTAAATAATTATTCAGTCAAGCACACGTTTTACCCACGAAAAGGTGTATTACCACATGAATATAAGTCCCTTTTCGTATAATTATTGTTTTTATTTTTTTAGTCAATTTTTACTAGTGTTATATTCATTATATATATATATATATATATATATATATATATATATATATATATATATATATATATATATATATATATATATATATATATATATATATATATATATATATATGAGAGAAAACTGTTTTTTTTTTACCCTAGATAAACTCTTTGTTCAGAGGGCAGGTAAACGTGGATGACATTTTCAGAAATTTATTTATGTTGACCATCTCATCAGAACTTATTTGAGAAAGTAAAGAACAGTTATTAAAAAGAAGAAATGGATTAGGACAATGGTGTGGGACAGAGGACTCGAGATGTTAAAAAACTTGTTTAAAGTATACGATTTGTATTCGGAATAAGAATTTAATGCAGTAGTAGTTTGAGGGAATAAGATCTCACTGTGGGGGAGATTGGAATAAAAAATATTTTTTTTTAGATTAGGGAAAACCGAGTTTTCTAAGAAAACTCTGCAGCATTTTGAAAGATCCCTTCAAACCTTTTTATAGAAAAAAACATTTACATGTGTTGGATTATCAGTTTTTAATATTTGACATTGTTCACAGAAGGTGCAAGTGTTCCATCTAAGAAACGGGTTGTTTTATCCTCCGATATTTCAAATTTTACTCCAATTTTTTCATTTATACTTGCTGAACAAACATGGTAGTTATAATTCAAGTATGCTATCAAGACATTTCTTTATTCCCCTTTTTATATGAGGTTATGGACACTTGGCTTTAATAATCAGAACCATAACATGCAAAAATGTCAGTAGGTGAATGGTTTCTTGTAATGAGCCTTCCTTTTCATATATATTTTAGTTTACTTTCCCTTTCTCTATTATGTCCTATAATCTAAATATCACTCCTATTCTTTTATCAATTAGAACTCCTGCAAGAGGTTAGCGATATCCTGAATGTAAAATTTTTGACTTCGAGTTATCAAAGGATTTTATACTAAAGGCATAGTTTTTCGAAACCTGGAACGGTGTCATTTAGACTCTAGGATCATTGTTCACTTCGTACTTAAATACTTTGAGCTAAGAAAGAAATTACATGGTTGATTTTGGTAATTTTCCTATGTTAGGGTAATTATTTACGGTTGGCAAGTTTGTTGAG
The DNA here is from genome assembly GCA_009176605.1 of Armadillidium nasatum. Classification (NCBI taxonomy): domain Eukaryota; kingdom Metazoa; phylum Arthropoda; class Malacostraca; order Isopoda; family Armadillidiidae; genus Armadillidium; species Armadillidium nasatum. The sequence goes on from SEYY01024902.1 coordinate 220,599, forward strand.
CTTGTCTATAAAATGAGACTAGAGATTGCTCCGCCTGGACATATAAAACTTGACTAAAATAAAGTTTTAGGATAATCTTTCTTATAGCAAAATTCATGGCTGAAGTAACAGCAAAACTCCTCCAAATATCAATCTTGTATAAGTATGATGGAAGCAGAATTCTGCATTTTAAAACAAAATTACCAAAGACACAGTTTGTCAAAAGGTCTTTATAACCAGTATAGCCATTAAGAACTATTAACAAAACAGAATGCCAAGTCTAACTAGAAGGAAATTCGGGAATTAAAAGCTGTAGGTAAGTATCCAGGCTGAATAGATGAGAAAAGTACCTAATCAATTTCTAGCTGTTAGTAGGGACAAGAGCCAAAAATTACTCCTATTAGAAAGGGTTGGTTTAGAGACGCAAGTACTGTGGATAACACTTTTTAACATGTTTGCAGTTTACTGTGGAAATCAACATACGTGAGAAAAGAATGGATTTTCAAGAGGGCAATACAAATTCCCTCTTTCATATGAGGTCTGATGATTCATCGATCTGTTCATACTATTAAAACTGGTATATTCTCTAAACTTAGAAGGAAAAAGTAATCTGAAGCGTCCGAGTATCGATATAAAAAATAAAAATTCAGTTCAAATATTAAATCCCACATATACCTTTAACAGACTTAATTCTAATATTGGAAATAATGAAAACGCGCACACAACAATAAATGATTTGTATATAAAATCTTAAAAAACAATTATAACCACAAAATTCCCCATCGTACTTTTTAACAAGTAGTTAAATCAATTAGATTTCTCTAATATATGCAATTCCTTTGGAATAATCTCTTCTAAAAACAATTTAACCCTAGGGTATATTTCGTTCGATTCGGTGCCTCTGAATTCCTTCAATATATGCTTTTCAGCATAAAACTCCAAAATGGGTTTCGTATTATCGGAGTACAAAGTAAGACGTCGTCCAACAGCTTCAGGAGCATCATCTGGGCGTTGAGTAAGTTTTTCCCCTGTCACATCATCTTTTCCCTGTATCATTAAAAAAAAAAAAATTATATATATATATATATATATATATATATATATATATATATATATATATATATATATATATATATATATATATATATATATATATATATATATATATATATATATATATATATACCCGAATAGTTTGGGCAAACTATTCATAACTACTTACCAAGAAAAAAGTTTCAATGAACAAGTTTATAACAAACATCCATAAAGAGTTGAACTAATTTGAAATTTGTAACAAACACCAAGTAAGCCCTAAAGGGCGTAGCTATGAGGGAAATTTCCAATGATGCAAAATATGAATGTGTAGCTAAAATGTGTACATATTTGGAGGTCACATATTACATTGTGTTTTACAGCATATACCAGTGTAAAGGTTTCAAATATGTGTCCCAAGTTGCAACCTAAATAGTTAACCCTAATCGAAACACATATGGAAGAGTGTAATTTGAGTGTATTCAAGGTAATGGAAGAACGTTTACTATCAAATATTTACAGGCGATGCTCGAATGTGTCCTCTTAAGCAACACAAACAATCATCATTTTTAGACACAAACACATTTATTGCTCGAGGATTCCAGGATTTAATTTGAAAACCAGTTTATGCAGTTGCGAAGAACGTCTACTGTGTGAAGTTATGTACCATAAACATTATTTTGTCAATGAATCCAAAAGAAAAATATATTGGGTTGCAATCGATGCTCATCTATAAATCAAACGGTTGAAACTGTATTTAGATGTTTTCTGGAAACCAAACCATAGTGTGGTGGACACTATCTTGCTTGAACCGAAGGTCACAGTGAATGGCTGGCGAAGTATTCTATCCTGCAGCTCCTGCTCCAAAAACTGGCAAATACTTCGGTACAATCATATAATCACTAACGATACAGTGTGGTTTAACGAAAATGTGAATTTCCGCAGTGTCAAAGAAACCATTAAGAAAAACGAATGTTATTGAAAATTTACTTCGATGAGAATCTGAATTGCCTGTACAAGATACGGGTATAGTTGTTGAAAGTGAAGAGTTCTCTATACAGTCATACGAGTGCTAAGATCAGAATGTTCTTTACTTCGGGTGTTTCAAGGTATTTTGTAGCACCTGTCGGCGGTTCGGCATTAAAAAGTACTTAGCTTTCAGAGATGCTGGTGTAATGCACCAAATGTTACTTCGACATACGTCTTTCGATTGGGGTGAATTTCTGCATTACTGTAGACGAGCTAAACTCGAAATATCGTTTGTCTATACATAAAACCCTTATCTGCCTCTTCTTTAGTTGTGTACTCCATGCAATAGGACATTATTACACGAGTAGCAACCACAAAGGTAAAGACGACGATAATGATTATTATTAACATTTAATAGTTATGAAACCCGTGGCAATGATTTTATTTCACTGTTTTTGAATGACAAGATATAATGTAACGAAATAAACAAAATAATATTTAGAGACTCCGCAACTTAGAGAAACTTTAATGCAAAATATATTGGATAATCAAGGTAATCTTCCCTGAATTTAATTGAAATTTTTTTCTTTAATTTAGGGTCAGCCCAGTATTGGTTCCAAATTTGCCCAAGCAATTCGGTTACAATTTTATATATATATATATATATATATATATATATATATATATATATATATATATATATATATATATATATATATATATATATATATATATATATATATATATATATATATATATATATATATATATATATATATATATATATATATATATATATATATATATATATATATATATATATATATATATATATATATATATATATATATATATATATATATATATATATATATATATATATATATATATATATATATATATATATATATATATATATATATATATATATATATATATATATATATATATATATATATATATATATATATATATATATATATATATATATATATATATATATATATATATATATATATATATATATATATATATATATATAGCTTGTGTAACATTGACGAGGAAACAAATGAGCGGGCAACATTCAAACAGTAACACCTCCAAAACTACTGAGTATAATAATCCTGTTTTGGCTGTAACTTACCGGGACTGTTGGTGGATTGAAAGAAGTATTATAAATTCTTCCTGAAGGCTCATGTATCCATCGTTCCTTTATTCTGTCGATAATGATTTGGTTTGGTACATCTAAGCTGAGTACTAAATCAAGCTGCAAATATCAAATAATAATATTTTATAGAAATGCGATATGAGTAGAGCATTTTTTAAAAAAATAATCACTCGCGTTAAGGTTTTGTCCAAAATAGAGGTATTCACCACCGTCCTTATATAGTGATATTCAAAATACTAAGAGCACTTTTAGTTGGAGAATGGTATTAGTTGTATTACTTTTGGTTTTTGTAAATCTGTGCAAATGTAAAATTTCTAACTGCCATCAATGGTTATGAATCATATAGGTGGTTGAAATGTCAATTATTAATTTTATTTGTATTTTTTAATTAAATAATATTCAATGAATTATAAGGGCTTAGTATTGAAACAGTCAGAACATATATTTGTATTACTGAGAGTCTTGGTAAATGTGATTAATTGTGGAATTTTTTATGAAAGTCAAAATTTTCATAAATATATTACAAGTATTCCAAATTTAGCTGTAATTATAAATGAAAAATGGATTTAGTATTTCTTAAATAATATTTAATGGATTATGCCAGCTAAATACTGAGGACTGTCTCTAAAACCAAATAATATTTGAATTACAAAAGGCTTTGGTAAATTAGTCAAATTGTTGAAGTTCTTGCTGAAATCAACAATTTTAAATTTTAGAAGCTCAAAATCTATAATTTTTTTTATTGAATTTTGTATTTCTTAAATGTCATTCAACTGATAATGAAAGCTAAATTTGAAGGCTGCCAATTAGATCATGTAAATAATTATAGTCAATGGAATTTAAGAATTAAATATTACAGCCTCTCGGCTTATACTATATAAATTGTATTAAACATTAAATAGACCAGAATATATGAGAACAAATTTTTCTCCATTGCAACTTTATACCTTTTTTTTATTAATAATACTTTTTTAGGTAGACTATACCTAGGATCCGCAAAGCTAGATCGAACTAGCGCCCACAAGCACGTATGTCGTGAACTATACCATTATGACAAGGGACACGGTATAGTGAATTTTTTTTTCTCCAGATAAAATAAGATTAACACTTATACCCCCATCAGTAATCGGACACTACAGTACTATTCATTCAAAAATGTATTTTTCTATAAACTATAAAGTTAATAAAACAATCAGTCTGTAAATTAAGTTTATTAGAGGAAATAAATCTTAATGTGGTTGAATTTGTGGTCAGACGCCCAGATTTTTCGGAATTTTACTAACTTTGATCAGGGAAAAGATATCACAATGAAAATACTAGTTAGAAAAAGTGAAATGTCAAAAATTTTGAAACTGTCATCCATCGCCTCTCAAGTTTGGGAAAAATGAAAAAAATTTGGAAAAAATAGACGTAATGTCCAATTTAGAAAATGGTTTTACCATCCAATTTGTAACTGATATTACTCCGAAAGTAGCCATAAGAAAACTCTGGTTTGTTCACCATTTGATTACTCTATGATAGGTCTTTTGAATGTGCTAAGTGGTTGGCGGGCCAAAATGGTTTTAAAGGTTCAAAAACGTGATTTAAAATTTGAAAAAAATAGACGTAATGTCCAATTTAGAAAATGGTTTTACCATCCAATTTCTAACTGATATTACTCCGAAAGTAGCCATAAGAAAACTCTGGTTTGTTCACCATTTGATTACTCTATGATAGGTCTTTTGAATGTGCTAAGTGGTTGGCGGGCCAAAATGGTTTTAAAGGTTCAAAAACGTGATTTAAAATTTGGAAAAAATAGACGTAATGTCCAATTTAGAAAATGGTTTTACCATCCAATTTGTAACTGATATTACTCCGAAAGTAGCCATAAGAAAACTCTGGTTTGTTCACCATTTGATTACTCTATGATAGGTCTTTTGAATGTGCTAAGTGGTTGGCGGGCCAAAATGGTTTTAAAGGTTCAAAAACGTGATTTAAAATTTGGAAAAAATAGACGTAATGTCCAATTTAGAAAATGGTTTTACCATCCAATTTCTAACTGATATTACTCCGAAAGTAGCCATAAGAAAACTCTGGTTTGTTCACCATTTGATTACTCTATGATAGGTCTTTTGAATGTGCTAAGTGGTTGGCGGGCCAAAATGGTTTTAAAGGTTCAAAAACGTGATTTAAAATTTGGAAAAAAATAGACGTAATGTCCAATTTAGAAAATGGTTTTACCATCCAATTTCTAACTGATATTACTCCGAAAGTAGCCATAAGAAAACTCTGGTTTGTTCACCATTTGATTACTCTATGATAGATCTTTTGAATGTGCTAAGTGGTTGGCGGGCCAAAATGGTTTTAAAGGTTCAAAAACGTGATTTAAAATTTGGAAAAAATAGACGTAATGTCCAATTTAGAAAATGGTTTTACCATCCAATTTGTAACTGATATTACTCCGAAAGTAGCCATAAGAAAACTCTGGTTTGTTCACCATTTGATTACTCTATGATACATCTTTTGAATGTGCTAAGTGGTTGGCGGGCCAAAATGGTTTTAAAGGTTCAAAAACGTGATTTAAAATTTGGAAAAAATAGACGTAATGTCCAATTTAGAAAATGGTTTTACCATCCAATTTCTAACTGATATTACTCCGAAAGTAGCCATAAGAAAACTCTGGTTTGTTCACCATTTGATTACTCTATGATAGATCTTTTGAAATGTGCTAAGTGGTTGGCGGGCCAAAATGGTTTTAAAGGTTCAAAAACGTGATTTAAAATTTGGAAAAAAAATAGACGTAATGTCCAATTTAGAAAATGGTTTTACCATCCAATTTCTAACTGATATTACTCCGAAAGTAGCCATAAGAAAACTCTGGTTTGTTCACCATTTGATTACTCTATGATAGGTCTTTTGAATGTGCTAAGTGGTTGGCGGGCCAAAATGGTTTTAAAGGTTCAAAAACGTGATTTAAAATTTGGAAAAAATAGACGTAATGTCCAATTTAGAAAATGGTTTTACCATCCAATTTCTAACTGATATTACTCCGAAAGTAGCCATAAGAAAACTCTGGTTTGTTCACCATTTGATTACTCTATGATAGATCTTTTGAATGTGCTAAGTGGTTGGCGGGCCAAAATGGTTTTAAAGGTTCAAAAACGTGATTTAAAATTTGGAAAAAAATAGACGTAATGTCCAATTTAGAAAATGGTTTTACCATCCAATTTGTAACTGATATTACTCCGAAAGTAGCCATAAGAAAACTCTGGTTTGTTCACCATTTGATTACTCTATGATAGGTCTTTTGAATGTGCTAAGTGGTTGGCGGGCCAAAATGGTTTTAAAGGTTCAAAAACGTGATTTAAAATTTGGAAAAAATAGACGTAATGTCCAATTTAGAAAATGGTTTTACCATCCAATTTCTAACTGATATTACTCCGAAAGTAGCCATAAGAAAACTCTGGTTTGTTCACCATTTGATTACTCTATGATAGGTCTTTTGAATGTGCTAAGTGGTTGGCGGGCCAAAATGGTTTTAAAGGTTCAAAAACGTGATTTAAAATTTGGAAAAAATAGACGTAATGTCCAATTTAGAAAATGGTTTTACCATCCAATTTCTAACTGATATTACTCCGAAAGTAGCCATAAGAAAACTCTGGTTTGTTCACCATTTGATTACTCTATGATAGGTCTTTTGAATGTGCTAAGTGGTTGGCGGGCCAAAATGGTTTTAAAGGTTCAAAAACGTGATTTAAAATTTGGAAAAAAATAGACGTAATGTCCAATTTAGAAAATGGTTTTACCATCCAATTTGTAACTGATATTACTCCGAAAGTAGCCATAAGAAAACTCTGGTTTGTTCACCATTAGATTACTCTATGATAGGTCTTTTGAATGTGTTAAGTGGTTGGCGGGCCAAAATGGTTTTAAAGGTTCAAAAACGAATGTGGTTGAATTTGTGGTCAGACGCCCAGATTTTTCGGAATTTTACTAACTTTGATCAGGGAAAAGAAATCACAATGAAAATATTAGTTAGAAAAAGTCAGATGTCAAAAATTTAGAAACTGTCATTCATCGCCTCTCAAGTTTGGGAAAAGTGAAAAAAAATTTCTTATAAAGTTGAATCAAGGCGCCTTGGAATTTTTTTTTTAAGTTTACTTTGAATTCATCTCCAATATAAGTGTAAAAAATAAAAAAAAATTAATTATACCCAAGTTTATAATTTAAAAATTTAAATGAAATTTTATATAACAGATATTCCTAAAAAAAAATTTTTTTAAAAAAGAAAGTTTAAATACATATTAATGGTTGTATAGTAATAAATTTTATTAACATTTTTGTAAGTGTCTATTCCTAAAGATTTTACCTTTCACTGTGTCAGTGTAAATAACAATTCATCACTGAAAACATACCTTTGAAATGTTAGTTAACATTTTAGCTTGCGATACGTTTCGTGGAAAACCATCCAGGAGCCATGGTACCGAATCAAGTCTTTTCAACTCGTATGATATTAATTTGACCATAGTTGCGTCTGGTACAAGTTTGCCAGCTTTCATGTAACTTTCTGCTTCTTGACCAACAGCTGTTGGAAAAAATCATATATTTATTCAGTCAATTAATAAAAAATGAAAAATTTACACTATATAAACCGTATCAACTAAAATTTTTAATTTCCCTTTATTTCAAGATTCTTACAACTAAATAAAATGAAAAACTTACACGATTTATTATTCACATGTGACCTTAGAACGTCTCCAACAGATAAATGTTTTAGAGCAAAGTCTCTGATAATTCTATTAGAGATGGTACCTTTACCAGATCCTGGAGCTCCAAGTATAACCATACGAAACATTTTAAAAAAGGGCCAAAATTACTTTTAACTGTTTAAGATTATCATTAGCCCAAAACTGCAATATATATATATATATATATATATATATATATATATATATATATATATATATATATATATATATATATATATATATATATATATATATATATATATATATATATATATATATATATATATATATATATATATATAATATATATATATATATATATATATATATATATATATATATATATATATATATATATTAAAAAAAAAAAAAATTAATAAAAAAAAAAAAAATATTTAATATATTTGCAAAAATATATAAAAAAAAAAAAATTAAGAATAAACTAATAAGATAAAGTACAATAAAGGTAAAAAAAATTTTTTTTAAAAAAACTACTACTACTTCATGCAAATAAACAGACTACATGCAATAAAAATATTCTGTAAATTAAAAATTGATAGAAAGTCAAAAGAATTTAATAAATTTAAATTTAAATTTATTGTTTTTCTATAATGAATGTTTTTTACTTGCTCAAAATCTTTATAATAGTAATAATAATAATAATTTATTTTTGAGTGAGTACAGGAGTCATCAGTGAACTTATAAACTACTATACTGTATTATGAAACACATACCAGGGATGATTCTTAAATGAGATGGAAAAAAGTGGTTAGACTTGGTAACATAAATCTTTTAAAACAGTTTCATTCCTTGAAGGAAAGCAAAAATGGCATTGGTATTGAGAGAGAGAGAGAGATTCTGAAGGGTGAAATGAAATATGAGTCTCAGAAGGAAATGCGTATAGTGCAAAAAAAATAAAAAAAATAAAAAAAATAAAAAATTTGAAGAAAGGGAATCATGAGTGAAAGACAGTAAACCAAGATATGATGATTGAAGAAGGGCTTGTGAGAGTGACAAAATGGTCAGGCTGTGGAGCTGTTCCCAGAAATATATTGACTGTGGATGAAATGTTAGCATAACCTACAATCAGGCACTTGAGGGCCATCTCCCAATGATGAATACAACAATTAGAGGAGGACAATTGAAATGCTTAACAAGTTCATAATTTAGCGCAACTGAAATCTTCACTCAATCATCCTGACAACAAGCACTGAGTCAACATCAAGAGATAGAGAATAGTCAGTTTCAGGAGGAGGATGTTTCAGTGAAATAAAATAATACACTGAAACATGAGCTCAGTGCCACTAAAATCTAGAAACATTATACTTCACACTGCTACTGTTCGGTCCAGTTTCATTTTGACCAGCATCTCATGGCAAAGAATTGTCTTTTTTTTCACAAACACAATATAATAATGAAGGAGATTCCTAACAAACCATGCGACTCTGTCAATTAAAGAATTCTTAGATGGTTATAAGTCTCTTGTAATTATAATTTGACATTTAATTTGCTATGTTTTAAATGAAAAAAAAATTCAATAAAAAAAAGAAAGAGAGAGATTGAATGATTTATAAAATGCAAGTTATTCCTAAACTGCAAATATTAGTATTATAAAGACATCTTACAATGACATTACCAATAAAAAATAAATTCAAAACTAAAAGTACTTCATGCAATTATAAAAATTTCTACCCAATTTTAAAATAAATAAATAAATAATGTGGTTAATCACATAGTAGTATCCCATTGTATCATAATATAAATTTATAATAGACAAATTGACAAAATGAGAATATATATATATATATATATATATATATATATATATATATATATATATATATATATATATATATATATATATATATATATATATATATATATAATTCTCATTTTGTTAATTTGTCTATTATAAATTTATATTATGATACAATGTGATTATGATACTATGTGATTAACCACATTATTTATTTATTTATTTTAAAATTGGGTAGAAATTTTTATAATTGCATGAAGTACTTTTAGTTTTGAATTTATTTTTTATTGGTAATGTCATTGTAAGATGTCTTTATAATACTAATATTTGCAGTTTAGGAATAACTTGCTTTGTACAAAAGCAGGGTACATGTACCACTCATTAGGATACATTTAATATTTTTCAATAAAAATAAAATGTATTGCACGGTTGCACCACAACTATAAAATTACCAATCTTTTTAGAAAATATAAAATTTACGCAATTTAGATTTTCATTGTTATAACAAATGGTTAGTTAGTCCCAATATCTCTAATATACTTTATGTACATCATTTTGAATACATATGAGTACAATTTAATAAATTTACCAAAATTATACAAACTAGGTTATCATCCAGTCTTAAAATCACAGTATTATATATACTATTTACACGTGTTAGGATTATTAAACAAGAATTCTAATATATCTACATCTAAAACAAGATTCCATTTTTGACAAGTTTGCTACTTTATCATAAACTCCAATCAATAGCAATAGTACCTATAAAGTCACCTTGACACCACTCGTTTTGAGTACATTTTTCTATAAACACGATAAATTTTTAAAAAGTTGATGTGAATCAATCATAATTAATAAGTTTTTAAGCTTTTTTTTTTAATTTTAGTAATTTATCATGGCAAAACCCAAACTGTTTTTCAAGAAATAATTTAAAACGTCAAATTTTATGACATCTTTAACAACTTTTCAGCACGAACGCGATTAAAATCTCTATCTATGACATGACCTTTACTCAAAACCTGTGACCAAACTTTGATGAGACTAGCAAATAACAAGGTTGCTAGATTGATATTTCTAAATATAGCGCAATGCAGGAAAAAAGCCAGAAATTCCAAAAATATTTATTCTAACAATTAAATATAACGAAAAAAAACAATATACCACTAACAATTAAATTTAACGAAAAAAAAACAATATACCACGAATAAACTATATTGTTTTTTCTACCTATTTATTATAAAATTATTTATATACTTTCACTATTCCATCTATTTTATATACTTTTATATTTTGTTTTCTTTCCTATTGAAGAAATATTAAATTCTCCTCCATAAAGTTCTATGAAGGTTTTTTTTTATTTATTTTTTTATTTATTTTTTCTTTATTTTTATTATTGATGTGATACTTCACAGTTTGACACCAAAACAAGCTGCTGGTTTTCAGATTGAAATGAATTTAAAATTTTCGTTAACGCGTTTAGACGTTTTAAAAAAAAATGTAAATTATTTTGTTCGTTATAAGATTTTCAAAGTTCTGAATTCAAGGTATGAGGTAATTTTTATTTTACCTTCTTTCTTACTATATCCTTTCAATTGATTCTTCTACACAAAATATATTTCTAATAAGTTCTAATTATTAAAATTTAATTCAGAGCACATCAAAGGGAACAATTCTGTAGAACAAAAACCATATATAGTAATTCCAAAATTACTATTTTCATTTAAAATAAATCAATTTCTTTCAGTTCAAATCGTAATAACTAGAATTATTCAGCTGTAAGGCATTATATTAGTTGGTCATTTTAATTAATCTCATTACTTTATATAGCTTATCCATTATGATATCTAAATATCTTTGTTTGCCATATATATATATATATATATATATATATATATATATATATATATATATATATATATATATATATATATATATATATATATATATATATATATATATATATATATATATATATATATATATATATATATATATATATATATATATATATATATATATATATATATATATATATATATATATATATATATATATATATATATATATATATATATATATATATATATATATATATATATATATATATATATATATATATATATATATATATATATATATATATATATATATATATATATATATATATATATATATATATATATATATATATATATATATATATATATATATATATATATATATATATATATATATATATATATATATATATATATATATATATATGTATAT
>SEYY01024902.1:237500-240000 GCA_009176605.1 Armadillidium nasatum
TTTTGGACCCTTTGGGTCCTAACTTTAAGTATGTGAACCCTATGTTGACCCCTGAGTCCTAACTTTACGTATGTGGACCCTTTATGCTCATATGTAATTTTCCAAAATTTAATATTCATTAATTAAATGAACATTTTTTCCTTGAGGATCCTCTCAATGCTTCTGTGGTTCCCTAGGGGTACATGTGGTCCCCTGGGGGTAAATATGGTCCCCTAGAGATCCATGTGGTCCCCTGGGTTAAATGTGGTCCCCTAGGGTAAGTGTGTTTCCCTAGGGGTCATGTGATCCCTGGGGTTAAATGTGGTCCCCTGGGGTAAATGTGGTCCCCTAGAGGTCCATGTGGTCCCCTGGGGTAAATGTGTTTCCCTAGGGGTCATGTGATCCCTGGTGTTAAATGTGGTCCCCTAGGGGTAAATGTGGTCTCCTAGGAGTCCATGTGGTCCCCTGAGGTAAATATGGTCCCCTGGGAGTAAATGTGGTTCCCTAGGGGTCCATGTAGCTCCCTGAGGGTCCATATGGACCCCTGTTGGGAAACGTTGATTTAGGTAAATGATAGGTGTTTATGTAAAGTATTTTGTATTGTATCATATATCTGTATATGATTATTAAATTGTCAATCAAAGATGGTAATATATTTCATGTCTCTGTTTTTTTTATTCATATAAGTATTTCAAACATGTTCATGTATCATTTTGTATATCTGTAATTTTAATTTAAATTAATTATATATATATATATAATATATATATATATATATATATATATATATATATATAATATATATATATATATATATATATATATATATATATATATATATATATATATATAATGTTCATGTATTGTCATGTTAAATTATGTATCTGATGCATCTGTAACTGTTTATGTATCATGTATTAAAACAGTTACAGATGCATTATGTATGCATCATATATTATATGTATTTGCATCGTGATGCATAGGAATATTATATAGTAATATTATAGTAATAATATAGTAATATTTATTATAAGTAATATTATAAATAATATTATGTAATAATATACTATTATAATAAATATTATAAGTAATATTATAAATAATATTATAAGTAATAATATAGTATTATAATAAATATTATAAGTAATATTATAGTAATTATAGTAATAAGTCAGTTCATATCATTAAAAAAATAACAAAATATATATTGTTGTAAAATTTTTCTATAATCACATATATATATATATATATATATATATATATATATAATATATATATATATATATATATATATATATATATATATATATATATATATATATATATATATATATATATATATATATATATATATATATATATATATATATATATATATATATATATATATATATATATATATATACCATTGAAGCCCCCTTGTGCTAATTGACGACAGGGAGGGGGCAGGAATGATGTATAAAGTACCATTAAATCTTATTAATAATAAACACGTATTTTGTAAATGGAAAATTAGACATGCACACACACACACACACACACTCACAAAAAAAAAGCGAATACATTTTGAGTAAACATATCTAAATATTAAAATAAATATGTAACTACAATCTTTCTAGCAAGATGTATGCATCTTTATATGAGCTACCAAGTGGTAGCAATAATTTGAAGATATAAATGCATGGCATACGAGCATTTGCCTAAGCCTCCTATAGACTTAGACTGTGAGTGGTAGTGAAAAGTTAATTTCACCATTTTAGAGTTAGTTAAAATATGGACAACATACTAGGTAGCATCCACATTTTTAATACTTGGATACCTTTTCCAAAAAACATATTTCCCCACAAAAATCTTCTTCGAACTACTAACCTCCCTGTATTCAAGATTGTAAGAGATTGCAACGTTTTAATTTTATTTTTTTATGTAGAAATATAAAAAAAATTTCACACAGCATGATTCAGATTTTAATCTGTTTTTACATCTGAGAAACAGATATTCTGACCAATATCTTCAACCTTTTTTTTTATTATTTTAATGAATCTACTATCAAAATCCTTCATAACGTTTTCTAATTTTGAAATTTTTCAAAATTTAAAAATAAAATTAGGAAGCTTTTTTTTTTTTTTTTTTTTTAATTTTATTTTGAAAATGATCAGTTTTTACGTTAGAGAAATTTGATTAAAATTATGGATCGAATTTTAAAAGTTTGAATGCTCACAATTATTTTATTCAAAATTTTATTAGAATAATTCTTATTATTAGAGTAATAATTCTGAGATCTAATTTCTAATAATTATAATTATTATTATATTATAATTAAATCAATTAGATAGCAGAGTCAATTTTTAGCAAATAAATTATTGTAAACATCATCTTGCTTGAAAAAATTGTATTAAAACTCATTTCCAAAAAATTTTTTTGACCGTTTTTTATTTTTAATCTTTATTAATTTTTTCAGATGCAAAATGAATACTTATAAAAATCATTTACATAATTCAATTATTATGAAAAATTGAAATGG
>SEYY01024902.1:245000-255000 GCA_009176605.1 Armadillidium nasatum
TTAAAAAGATCGTCATATCGTTGGCAGAGGGATTAAGAGCTTGGAATAGCATCTGAAAAGGTCACTGATAAAAAATAGGAATATAGCATATACACAGGAGATAAAATAGAACCCTAAGGATACCACTGTTGACAGAGAAGGAATGAGAGATTTTAAAGCTATGGAAATAAGAGGGTGAGATTCCAGACTATCCTTATAAAGAAAATTCAGGATAGATTCAAAAAACTAGATATAATAAACAAGAAAATCATTTATATAAATATTGATACCTAGAACAGTTCAAAGAGGACCATCTAATGGTTCTCGGGTCCATTTTATAAAGAACCAATAATTTATCTCTATTCTTTCTTGTTGATTAATCAAATACTGGATTTAACACATCCGAAGATAGGGTTCCTCAGAGTGAATCGTAGGCTTGTGCGGACGTTCCGTGTAACATTATTTTTATTTAATGAAACTAAGTGAATACATTTAAATTCCGAGCTTGCACCCTGCCTTGGTAAACTATTTCGTCTATATTTTTCTACTTCAACCTTCCCTTCTTGCTGGAAACGTGCGCTCATTCAGCCTGGCCGAAGAGGGGGGACACATCTCAACCCTCTAATTACCGTCCAATTTCTTTAACCTCCGTTCTTTCTAAAGTTATCGAATCTATCCTTAACAGGAAGATTTGGAAACATCTCAATTCTGATCAATTATCTCTGATCGCCAGTATGACTTTCGTAAGAAACGCTCTACTGGTGATCTTCTTTCCTTTCTCTATGACTGTGGTCCTCCGCTCTTCGGCATTTCGGTGAATCTTTTGCTGTCGCAGTGGACATATCGAAAGCTTTCGATAGAGTCTGGGACAAAGCTTTGATTTCCAAGCTTCCCACTTTCTGAATCTATCCTTTTTCCTGAGGCATTCTCTCTGATATCCTTTCTGGTCGTTCTATAGCAGCTGTTGTAGACGGCCACCTTCATCCTATAAAACTATTAATAGTGGTGTTCCTCAAGGATCTGTTCTATCCCCAACACTTTTTATGCTTTTCCTTAATGACCTTTTCTCTATTATTTCATCTCCTATCCACTCCTATGCTGATGACTCCACACTTCATTACTCTTTTTAATTTGAAAGGCGCCCCTCCCAACAACAGTTAAAGACGCAAGGAGAGTGACCTTGGAGCAACTAACGTCTGATCTATCTCACATTTCAAATTGGGGAAGAGAAAACACAGTCGTTTTCAATGTCTCAAAAACTCAATTCCTCCATCTCTCTACTCGACACAATCTTCCACACAACTATGATATCTTCTTCGAAAACACACAATTCAAACCTTCATCTCTCCTTAAAATATTCTTGGTGAAGTAATATGATCTTGGAAAGTTAATATTACTTCTCTTTCTAAACAAAGCTCTAAGAGGTTGGGTGTTCTGAGGCGCCTTCAGAACTTCTACACACCACTCCAGTTGCATGCCCTTTATAAGGGTTTTGTTCACTCTTGTATGGAGAACGCCTCACACATCTGGGGTGGTTCCACTATGCAGTTTTCCTTGAAAAGGTGGAGTCTACACAATTAACAAAGAGAAACCGTTTTGCGACCATAATTGTGGCTTTCCTTACATATGTCAAAAAGAAAACGGGATTGATGGAGATTATAATAGCACGCGGGGGTAACAATATTATACGTAGCATACATATTGAGATTGAAAGGCCGGAAAAATTATGCCTACCTAATGTACAAAAAATTAAATTTTTTTGCATTTTATGGCGAATAATCAGATTAATCTTTAGAATTTTGTCGGATGAAGTTCATATTATGCCAAAGAAGGAACATTTTGCTCGAAAACATTGAAGAACCTTTGTACAATGAAAACTTATTTATATAAATAATAAAAATAATAGCAATAAATAATGATAATAATAATAAAAATAATTATAGTAATAATGAAAATAATAATAGTAATAAATAATAATAATAAATTATTACTATTATTATTTTTATTAAGAATAAATTTAATAATAATAATAATAATAATAATAATAATAATAATAATAATAATAATAATAATAATAATAATAATAATAATAATAATAATAATAATAAGAATAACAATAATAATAAATATAAAATTATTCTAAAACTATACTTTTCTTAAAATTTTTCTTTCAAAATGTTTCTTGCACTATAAACGAAGGTTTGTACGGTCAGTTGCATTTTATTTGCAACCACATCGTCGTACTAATAGAAACGATCAAGCGGCAAGTGTGCACACACAATTCTCTCGTTCATTATATTAAAAAAAGCGTTTGCAAAATGTTTGCAACCACACAGTATTTTCTTCGTTTGGAATAACTAATCAAAACTGCATGACGTATTTTTTTTTACATTAAATAACGCTTCATTGGAGTGATAAAATAAGATACAATTTATTAAATATTTAATAAATATTTTTATTATAAATTAAAAAAAAAAAATAAAATGTAATAAATAACAGTTTCACACTAGCTAATTGCATATAGCGGTGGTTGCACAAACCTACAACCACGTCACGAGCCGCCCCTGATATATATATATATATATATATATATATATATATATATATATATATATATATATATATATATATATATATATATATATATATATATATATATATATATATATATATATATATATATATATATGCTAATGAACTTGTTTGAGTAGCATTCTGCGAAAAAAATTGCCCTACTGATATTGTTATTAACCAATTTGCAAAAAAAAAAATAAAAAATAAAAATTATTTATATATATATGTATATATATTTTTTAACAGATTTTAAGTTATTTTAATGTCAAAGGAATGCGTCTTATTTTTACATTAAATAACACTTAATATCGATAACACATTAAATATCGATATATCGAATCGATTTCAATATCGTTTTTTAAGGAAGATAGTAGGACAAAAGATAAAAAGGGATATATAATATATATATATATATATATATATATATATATATATATATATATATATATATATATATATATATATATATATATATATATATATATATATATATATATATATATATATATATATATATATATATATATATATATATATATATATATATATATATATATATATATATATATATATATATATATATATATATATATATATATATATATATATATATATATATATATATATATATATATATATATATATATATATATATATATATATATATATATATATATATATATATATATATATATATATATATATATATATATATATATATATATATATATATATATATATATATATATATATATATATATATATATATATATATATATATATATATATATATATATATATATATGCACGTGTATGAAAAACGAGATCAGATCGTTGGCATGGATACCGATTTTCCAAGATAATAGAGACAGATTATTATTGATAATGCCTTTTAAAACTCTACCTAATAAAAGGCCCTCCAAGAATCCATAACATTTAAAGGGTTTTAATCCCCATTTATACTCCTACTTATTAGCGGAGTCTCATTCGCAATCGAACAAACGTCGGTTCAATGGCTCGTTGCTATTATTATTCAAATGAGTTTGGAAACGGGTTTCGGGATGGGTTCCCTTCTACGGTGCTACTGACAATGAAAAACGCTTGAGCCAAAGAATGAAGTCGGGGCTCTTTATTATTGTGAGATGTTAAGCTTTCATTTGTAAGGTATTACTGCAGTAATTAAATAAACTATATATATATATATATATATATATATATATATATATATATATATATATATATATATATATATATATATATATATATATATATATATATATATATATATATATATATATATATAATCTCCTCTGGTATGCAAAGACCAGAGGCCTACTGATTTCCATCAGAGTTGGGGAAACACGGGAAATCTGGTCGTTAATGGCCGACATGTTCCATACACTGAGTTTAAAAGTATTCATGTCAAAGGAAGTTGATGAGAAAACATACAAAGGAATGTGTTCCATACTTTAATAGTATAGTACATGTAAGATTGAGCATAGCGGTTTAGTCTGAGGTCTTAAAGTTAGAGAGAGAAAGGATATATATATATATATATATATATATATATATATATATATATATATATATATATATATATATATATATATATATATATATATATATATATATATATATATATATATATATATACTCGTAATTAAGAAATAAATTGATTTTCTACATTTTCAGACAATTCATCAAAGCGTCTGGATATTGTGTTATTGTTCAAAGTAAGGTTATCAGTAATTTCACGTGCATTTTTTTTAACATTGTTGATATTACAACTGATATTGGTGGCAATATGACATTCATCAATGAGATGTGGCTTTATAGATTTTGCTGATTTTCATATGATGCTAATAAACCGCCATCTATACTGCTTGCTTATTTAATGAACATCTGATCCAATTTGTGTCTTATACATAAATATACATATATACTTAACCTAACCTAATCTAAATAACGAAAATTTGATTGAAACGAGATTAATGAAACAAATTTTAAAATATTGATTTCGAAAGAATGTATTATTTTTATTTACTTATTTTTTATTATTTTTTTTCAAAATTCTGGATTATTTTAACAGCATTGCTTTAAATTTATATAACCTAACTTAACCTAATCTATACTTAACTTAATCTATACTTAACCTAACCTAATCTATACTTAACATAACCTAATCTATATTTAACTAACCCAACCTAATCTATATTTAATCTAACCTAATCTATACTTAACTTAACCCAACCTATACTTAGCCTAACCCAACCTATACTTAACCTAACCTAATCTATATTTAACCTAACCTAATCTATACTTAACCTAACCTAATCTAAATAACGAAAATTTTGATTGAAACGAGATTAATGAAACAAATTTTAAAATATTGTTTTCGAAATTTTTATTTACTTATTTTTTATTATTTTTTTTCAAAATTCTGGATTATTTTAACTGCATTTCTTTAAATTTATATATTAAAAATCTGAAAAGATGGTGTATGACTTTTTTTTTTTCAGTAGGGATAGAATTATCAAACAATATATATATATATATATATATATATATATATATATATATATATATATATATATATATATATATATATATATATATATATATATATATATATATATATATATATATATATATATATATATATATATATATATATACATATACATATACATATACATATACATATAATATATATATATATATATATATATATATATATATATATATATATATATATATATATATATATATATATTATATATATATATATATTATTATTATTATTATTTTTTTTTTTTTTTTTTTTAAAACTTGTTTTTTTTATTGCTAAATAGAGCTCGATGGCAACTAAAAATATTTAAATATTTTAACAAAAATGTCAGTTAAATTTTAATGCAATTTGCATAATTTATTGAAAGAGATTTTGATAGCTTAATTAAACTCAATTTATATTTGTAATTTATAATTTGTTAATTAGAGAAAATGATAAAATTTATAAAACTAATAACTATCTAGATTTAAAGAAAGAAAAAAAAATTTGGTTAAAAACTTTTTATTTTTAATTTATTTTTTTTTTTGTTTCTTTTTATTTTGTTTATGGGGTAACTTTTAAAATTTTTTTTTTTTTTATTTATGTATATGACATTTTATTATTATAATTGCGTCGTTAAAATCTTTTTCTTAGGGCCATATTTTTAATATTAATGACAATATGTATACAACGTTAAAATACGTACATATATACATACATACATACATACATACATATATAATGTTGAGTAACTACATGTTATACCGCACTTGGAAATCGTACACCAACACCGCACCGCAATGCACCGTAACTCGTTTTCTTTTCACACCACACCACATCTATATTTTTTCATAACAGCATCAGGACACATATTATGTGCCACATCGCACCGGACCGCACGAAAATGTGCGAACCACTCACCACCTCATGAATGGGTCAGTTAACTCAAATACTTGTATGCATACATCAGATTCTTTATCCCTGGTTTAAAATGATTATATATATATATATATATATATATATATATATATATATATATATATATATATATATATATATATATATATATATATATATATATATATATATATATATATATATATATATATATATATATAGGGTGTTACAGAACCTCACCGACAAACTTGTAGGACCGATAGGTCATACAGAGATGATAATTTTTTGTTAAGGAACATACATCCCACTACCTGTCGTCTCTGAGTTATGCGTACGAGTTCGTGTGCTCGCCGTACGGTTAGGAAATGGAATAGAAAGAGTGTACGCAATACATTAAATTGAAAGGCATGTTTACATTAAAACGTGTTCAAACAGTTTGCTTTAAGCTTCATTCATGCCCGACAATGCCGCAGCAACGACCGTCCAACTCTGCTGAGCATGGGCTGCATGGCTGGCAGGATTCTGGGTGATGTGATGAAAAGAATCATGCGGGCATTTTAATCAGATGAGCTCTAGAGGTAACTGGAGTTTCATATACCATACCTTTGGCATGCCCTCAAGGATAAAAGTCAAAGGATGTCAGGTCAGGTGCTTGCGGTGACCACGCAACAGGTCTTGCACTTCCAATCCAATGTTCTCCAAAGTTGACTGTTAGCTGCGTCCGAGCATCAATACAGAAGTGCGCTAGGGCGCCATCATGCTGGAACCAAGAGTTGTCGGAGCACAGCAAGTGGTACGTTATCCTTCAGGTCAGGAAGAACGATCTGCAGGAACTGTAGGTATTCAGCTCAAGTTAACCTTGCTGGCAGGATTACAGGTCCCAGAAAATATCGGACAATAATTCCAGCCAAGATGTTCACAGAAAACCGTTGTTGGTAATGTTGAACAGCAACCGCATGTGGGTTCGCACTGTCCCAAATGTGGTATTATTTGCACAGCGATGAAGGAACCACCGAACAAAGTGCATACGAGGAGCATAACTGTCTGGTCATAAGGACTAAGCTCTCTGCTTTGAAGGTAGCACACATGTAGGTTGCATTCCCACAGAATCCTCCATATAGACAGCTGACTTACGCCCATAGCATGCGCCACGGAAAACGTGTTGGATGACGGGGCCTCACTGAAGCTCTCGACTATGTCATCCTTAACCACCAGTGTCCTCACAACATGCTGAGGACGAAGGATGCTTCTTTCCCGTAGGCGATGATGTATTTCAGGAAACTGTTATGTGGATGTCTCCTGTGAGGATAATGTTGCTCGTAGAAGCGATGAGCCTATCGTCCATTTCCCCTACTTTCACCGTAACGCATCATGTCGGTCAGTTCATGTAACTCGTAGACCATGTATACTGCTACCCGCACATTACCACGCTGACGTACCGGTAAGCGTGTCTGTATGCACACGTCTGAATGTATGTCTGTATGAGATGGGTCCCTCATAATGTGCAGAGCACATAACCGAGGTGATTCTCTCTCTGGCATGGAAGCGTACATTCCATATTCTTTCTCTTCTACTAAACCAAGCAAACCATGGTTTAACACTGCTGGTTCTCGAGCTATTCTCCGAAAGGACTCTGCCTTCAGGAATTACCGTCGTCTTCAAATTAAATAAATCATGCAACTTATATTTCATCCCGTAACCGAGCAAAGTCTACTCTATGTAACACTAAAAAGTTGATTTCTCCATAGAAAATTTAATAACCTTTCCGGTTCCTCTTCCTAACACCTTTTTTGACATTTTGCAAACAACTTTAAATTTGCTTCTACCTCTTTCCCTACTCTAGTATCTTCTGATGGCACAAATGCTATTTTTCTTTCTACTAAAGCTGTACTCTTTGTTCAGGCTTTTGCTTCTAATTCAACCTCCTCCAACTCTTTTCTGCGTAATTTCTTCTAAAGAAGTTATTAATGCTCTTTCTGATTTTAACATTAAAAATGCATACGATCCGGATGGTATCCCTCCTGTGGTTCTCAAAACTTATGTTTTTGAGCTTGCACCCTGCCTTGATAAACTATTTTGTCTCTGTCTTTCTACTACAACATTTCCTTCTTGTTGGAAACAAACGCTCATTCAACTTGTGCCGAAAAAGGGGGATCTTTCAACCATCCAACTATCGTCTCATTTCTTTGACCTCCGTTCTTTCTAAAGTTTTCGTATCTATCCTTAACAGGAATATTTGGAAACATCTCAATTCTTCAAGTCTTATCTCTTACCGCCAGTATGGCTTTGGTAAAAAATGCTTTACTGGTGATCTTTCCCTTCTCTCTGACTCCCGTTCCTTCGCTCTTCGTCATTTCGGTGAATCTATTGCTGTCGTGCTGGACATATCGAAAATTTTTGATAGAGTCTGTCGCAAAGCTTTGATTTCCAAACTTTCCTATCCCCAACACTTTTTCTGCTTTTTATTAATAATCTTCTCTCTCTTATTTCATTTCCTATCCACTCCAATGCCGATGACTTCACCCTTCATTACTCATTCATTTTGAAAGAGGCCACTCCCAAGTCCCAACAGCAGTTAATTGATGGAAGGTGGGTAGTCTTGGAAAAAACAAACCTCTGATATTTCTAATATTTTAAATTAGGGCAGAGAAAACAATGTCGAAAACATCTCTACTCGCCACAACCTTCCACAAAACTATGACATATCCTTCGAGAACACACAACTCAAACCTTCGTCTGCCCTTAATATTCTCTGTGTTTCTTTCTCTCGAGATCTTTCTTGGAAGAATCATATTACATCTCTTTCTCTTTATATATATATATATATATATATATATATATATATATATATATATATATATATATATATATATATATATATATATATATATATATATATATATATATAATATATATATATATTTTATTATATTTATATATATATATATATATATATATATATATATATATATATATATATATATATATATATATATATATATATATATATATTATATATATATATATATATATATATATATATATATATATATATATATATAGGGTGCACTTTTCACTGCAAAAATGGCATGCCGGCCTTTGGTTTGCAGTTGCAAATCTAGCTAGACCAGGCCGAATCACGCTCTTTCGTGAGGTTATTTTCTGCATTGTTTCACCCACAGACTCTTTCTTGACCCCTTTTTGGAGTAAACTCCCACCCTGGAGGGTGTACCCCCATTAGATGTTAGAAAAGATGTAAGAAATTGAGTATAACTCTCCGAGATGTGGTTGAACCCATAAAACAGGGTCAGGAATGAGACTGAAAAATGGGGTCCTGTAGTTATGCTACCACTCCCTATGGGGGGTACACCCACCAGGGTGGAGGTTGAATTTCGAAAAAGGGATCAAAAAGAACTTGAGATTACAAGATTGCATAAAATGACCTCACGAAAGAGCGTGAGGTCGACCTGATCGAGCAAGATTTGAAATTGAAAGGCCGACATGCCATTTTTGCAGTGAAAAGCGCACCCTATAATATATATATATATATATATATATATATATATATATATATATATATATATATATATATATATATATATATATATATATATATATATATATATATATATATATATATATATATATATATAATATAAATAAATATAATATAATATATATATATATATATATATATATATATATATATATATATATATATATATATATATATATATATATATATATATATATATATATATATATATATATATATATATATATATATATATATATATATAAATATATTATTATATAATATATATATATATATATACTATTTATAAAATAATTTATTAAATCATAAATTTAAACATTTCAATTGTAATTAATTTAATCTAAAAATTTCAAGAAGCAAAAATTATATATATATATATAATATATTATATTATATATATATTGATATATATTATATAAGTTATATAATATATATACTTATATATA
>SEYY01024902.1:265000-270000 GCA_009176605.1 Armadillidium nasatum
TTGCATTTTAAGTTCTTTTTTAGATAATATATATATATATATATATATATATATATATATATATATATATATATATATATATATATATATATATATATATATATATATATATATATATATATATATATATATATATATACCCTCTGGTGAGCAAATGTCAGAGGCATACCAATTTCAAACTAGAGTTGGGGAAATAGCGGAAATCTGGTCGCTAATGAACGACATGTACCGATACAAAAATACAAAGTGTGCTAATCAAAGGAAGTTGGGAAAATAGATAAAGGAAGTGTGTTCCAGACTTTACCAGTAGAGAATATGTAAGATTGAGAATAGTGGTTAAGTTTGGGGTCAGAGAGTTGGACTGAGAAAGGATGAGACAGTGTTGAAAGTCGCGTCACACGAGCCCTTCTCAATGAAGGAGGTATGCTAATTGAGAGTTCAGAAGAACAGTGTCCGCTGTAATAGTGATAGCATAGAGAGAGCGACGCAACAATTCGACAAGGCAGAAAGAGATTGAAGAGAGTTAGAAAGAGCAAAAGAGTTTATAAAACAAAAAGCCCTAGACTCATCCTTTTCGAGATGTAAAGGCGTACTCTATGCAGGGGTGAACAAAACCCCTATAAAGAGCAAGCTACTGGAGTGGTGTAAAGAAATCCTGAATGCTCCTCGGAACACCCAACCTCTTAGAAGCTTGTTTAGAAGGAGAAGTAACGTAAAAAAAATGGCAGCATATTAGTATTGCCACATTTTAAAAAAAAAAAAATTATAAGAAAAAAACCTAAGAAGTAGAATTCAATAGAATGTCTCCAATATAAATGAAACTTAAAATAGATATATATAGATAAAAGTATATACAATGGATAAAATAGTGAAAATATATAAATGCTTTTCATAATATAGTTATTTGAAAATTATTATGGATAATTACACAGGCCTACAAAATTTAATTTTTGGAAAATTGTCTTCACTTTTAGGCCTTAAACTCTTAATTATATTAAAAAGAAGCCATGCCATCTCGATCTAAGAAAATACTCTTTCAGTAATAGAGTTGTTAATTTTTGGAATGGCTTGCCACAAGAGATATTGACTGTGATTCTCTTATCAAATTTAAAAGGGGACTAGATAGATATATAGATATATACGGATGGTTTAGATATTAAATAGTATAACTTGACTAAGCCAAATTGGCAGGCATATATAAATTTTTAAGCCAAATTGGTGGGTATATATGAATTTTTGATCAACCTATGACTAAGCCTAATGGGCAGTTTTTTTTGTAGTGGGTGATGGTTCATTAAATATTGCATAAATAATTGGGCTTAGCTTTATTTTTATCTATGCATGAATGAACTGATAACTAGGGATAGGATAAACCTAGTCTTTTGTGCATGTATTAGTATTGAAATTGTTATTATTTGTTTGGACTGGGACAGTCCGGATAGGCCCTTGTGGCTTCTGTCTGTCTCTATTTTCCTATGTTCCTATGTTCCTAATCTTTTCAATAAAGATCTCGAGAAAAGAAACACCGAGAAATTAAGGACAAATGAAAGTTTGAGTTGAGTGTTTTCGAAGATGTCATAGTTGTGTGGAAGATTGTGTCGAGTAGAAAGATGGAGGAATTGAGTGTTTGAGGCACTGAAAATAACAGTTTCCTCTGCCTCAATTAAATACGAGAAAGATCATAGGTCAATTGCTCCAAGGTCACCATTCTTGCGTCAGTTAACTGCTGTTGGGATTGGAGTCTTTCAAAGTAAAAGGAGTAGTAAAGGATGGGGTCATCAGCATAAGAGTGGATAGGTGATGAATTAATAGAGAGAATTGGGGAAAGGACAGATCCCTAAGGAACACCACTATTTATAGATTTAAAGGAAGAATTGTGTCCATCTAAACAGTTTATATAGATGAACCAGAAAGGTAGGAAATCAGAAGAAGATTGATTCCGAAAGAGGGAAGTTTGGAAATAAAAGTCTTGTGACAGACTCTGTTGAAGGTTTTCGATATGTCTAGAGCCACAACGAAAGATTCACTGAAAAACCGAAGAGCGGAGAACCAAAAGTCAGAGAGAAGGGAAAGAAAATCACCAGGTAGAATGTTTCTTACGAAAGCCATACTGGCGATCAGAGATAAGATTGATAGAACTGAGGTGTTCCCAAATCTTCCTCTTAAGGAGAGATTCGAAAACTTTAGAAAGAACGGAGGATAAATGAATATTATATAAATCGTCGCTGTGAAATCAAACCGGCATATCTGCAAAAATTGAGTTTTTGGTGTCAAAAGATTCCCTTTTTT
The DNA here is from genome assembly GCA_009176605.1 of Armadillidium nasatum. Lineage (NCBI taxonomy): Eukaryota > Metazoa > Arthropoda > Malacostraca > Isopoda > Armadillidiidae > Armadillidium > Armadillidium nasatum. The sequence goes on from SEYY01024902.1 coordinate 267,290, forward strand.
CCCGTCTATTTTTATGTCGAACCGGCATATCGTATAGTTGAATAAAAATCCGTCAGATGGCGTTGGGCCGGTATGCATTTACATGTAAAAAGCCCATTTACGTAAACTTTAAAGCGCTCAGGTGAAAAATATGAATTTTGCAGATATGCCGGTTTGATTTCACAGCGACGATATATATATATATATATATATATATATATATATATATATATATATATATATATATATATATATATATATATATATATATATATATATATATATATATATATATATATATATATATATATATATATATATATATATATATATATATAGTATGGCTTCCGCATCCGCGGAGCATTTTCATCAAAATTAACATCCGCATCCGCACTTTGCGAAAATTCATACATCTGCACCCGACTTGCGAAAATTTTATATCCGCATCCACAAATGAGAAAAATATGACATGCGATCCTTTACTATATATATATATATATATATATATATATATATATATATATATATATATATATATATATATATATATATATATATATATATATATATATATATATATATATATATATATATATATAGAGATGGAATTTATTAAAATACTTTTCCAATTTAATTTATTCCCAAAGTTCCAAGTGGAAAAAAGTACTAACGAGTTTCTCACTAATATCTTCAAACCCACTCTTCATTTTCCTACTGTACCTAAACAAAAAATATATTTAAAACTTTCATGTATGCGATCACTTGCATCTCAACTTAATAGAAATATTCTTACTAGAAGCTACATTCCCCCAATGCCAGTTAATTCTTATAAATTATAACTCTCTCTCAAATCATACTTTCTTCAGACACAAGAAATCTCACCCAATGCTTCTCAGATCAATCCTTAATTTATTTATTTAAGTGTGCCAGGTGTAGTGAGGTGTATATAAGTCAAAGTGATCTACAATTAAAAGTGAAGATTGATAAGCATAGAAGAGTTTCCTTTAGAGCTGACTTTAAATTTTGTTCTGCTATTCACTTTGTCATAAAAGACCCTGAAAACACCACCCTTTTTCTTCTTCTAATTTCTCTACTCTTCAACATAAATCTTCTCTTCTTGATCGTAGGATATTGGAGTTTTATATACAAAAACACATTGCTCATCCGTAAATGAACATGCCTTTTTATTTTTATTTATGTTATTTCAATATCAATATTATTACTTTACTTTTATTTTATTATTATTACTATTATTTAAAATATCTTATATATAGTTAATAAATTTATATTTTGATTGTTTTTTAAAATAGAAATTTGTAAAATTTAGCTTGTGCTGAAGACGGACCGAGATACGGTGTTAAACGTTCACAGTGTATTAAATGTGTATGTGGAAGCCTTTAGTATTAGCTTTAATTTTTCTAATTAGTTTAAGGTTCACTAATAAAGAAGCTATGTCAACTTATATATATATATATATATATATATATATATATATATATATATATATATATATATATATATATATATATATATATATATATATATATATATATATATATATATATATATATATATATATATATTAGTGAAGGCATACGCATTCGCATCCTCATCAAAATTAACATCCGCATCCGCATCTGCACTTTCGAAAATTTAACATCAGCATCCGCATCCGCATAACACTTGATTAAAGTTTCATACATCCGCATTCATTCTTGATCATCCACATTCGCATCCACTTCACCAAAATTCTACATCCGCATCCTCAAATGAGAAAAATATGACATCCGATCCAGCGCTAATATATATATATATATATATATATATATATATATATATATATATATATATATATATATATATATATATATATATATATATATATATATATATAATATATATATATATATATATATATATATATTATATATATATATATATATATATATTATAATTAGTATATACAAAGTTATGCATATGCAGTTCATATATAAATTTAATTGAATATTGTTCGGAATAAATAATAAAACTGAATTAATTTGAATTAAAATATTATTTTTAAAGTAAAAAAAAAAAAAATTACTGGAGGCGAAATTAAAATAAAAAAAATTAAAATAAAATAAATATAAAAATTTTTTTTTTTTTTTTTTTTTTTTTTTTTTTTTTTTTTTTTTTTTTTTTTTTTTTTTTTTTTTTATTTTTATTTATTTATATATATATATATATATATTATATATATTATATATATATATATATATATATATATATATATATATATATATATATATATATATATATATATATATATATATATATATATATATATATATATATATATATATATATATATATATATATATATATATATATATATATATATATATATATATATATATATATGTGAGCTCTGAAGAAACTGATCTTTGGAAATATAAGGGGAATTATCCTGATGACTTATCATTAAACTAAGAATATTTTCACTAACTATTGTTCAACACACACACACACACACACACACACACACACACCCGCATGCACACGAGATTGGATAATATGTTGCAAATTTTATTAAGCACATTAAAAGTGAACGTGTGTTTGATCTTATAAGCAATTTCTATCAATCAATCACGATCACTCTGATCTTTTATGCAAGTTCAATCGATTAATCGATCAACAACGATATTGCTTTTAAATCGTCTGAGGAAAGAAAGATTTAAAAACAGCAGACTTTT
>SEYY01024903.1:0-5000 GCA_009176605.1 Armadillidium nasatum
CCAGATGTAGTAAATATCATAAGGCGGATGGTTGCAGTAATGATCCTTCTTGTTACTTCTGTGGTGGATGTCATGTCATCCGTTATAGCAAGTGCCCTGTATTTCAAAGAGCTTTGCAGATCTCCAAAGAGCATGCTGGGGAGATAGAGGGGGCTAAGGCTCCTCTCACTTTGGAACTCCGGAAATTGAATCCCAGGGAAAACCATGCTCCTCCACTTCCTCAGTCTTTGAACACCCAGCCTCTTCATCCAGGCAGGGTGAACCGTCCCCTTCCCAAGCCAGGTTCCTCGAAAAAGACTTTTGCAGGTGTTCTTGCGGACTTAAATGATTCTGAACTGGAGGTGATGGTGAGGATATGTTAGTGTCACAAGTAATTTGTCCAACAGCTTTCCTAATCCCTCTTCTCACAGTAAAAATAAGGGTCGAACTACTTCCAAGTATTTCCGTGATAATGCTCTCAAGAATGTGTTTGATGGTTCTTCCACACAGTCTTTTCAGGCCCAGACTGGTACTTTTCAGAGGACGACACATCCCCGTCCCCAGCATATGGATATCAATTTCAGTTCTTCAGAGTTTGATGTTTCATGCCTCCAAAAAATTGTTCTTATTGGGCAAAAGTTTTTTAACTCCTATTCCTTACATAAGTCTTTCAGTGCAGCTTTGTTTATGGTATGTGGTGATATATTCGCTTTGATCCAATCTTTTCAGGATCATTATGATCATTAGTCTCATTACTTTCTGATATGCTAGTTTTGTTTCCCAAATTCTGACAGCTTCCTGTTTTGTGCCCTTTCCGTATCAGTGAGTACTTAGTTTTTCCTTTTTATTTCGCACTTGTTTTTTTTTCTTTTCTCTCTTGTGTTAGTCATCTCTTCCTTAAAGTTTTTCTGCTCTCCATTTATGAGACCTGCTTCTCGTTGACTTTTTCCTTCCCGTCTGCATGGTTGAGCTGATAGAAGAGAATAGCTATGGTCCATAGGCCTTGATGCCTAACGACCATTCACCACCTTCAAATAACAAGTAACTAGGAATCCATTCTTATTATATTCCCTAACCTTAAGAACATAAATTCAAACATAGTTTATGCAGTTTAAAGGAGAGCTTGATATGAACACACCTACTTGCCCTGCTTGAACTTATGGTGGCGTAAATTGGCAAAATATGCCTTTCATTGGTAAATTGACCTTAAAAAGAAGAAAAATGCTTCTTAAAATGTAAATACTACACATATAATTACAGTACCTAATAAAGGATACAATTTTTTTTTTTTTTTTTTTTTTTTTTTGGAGGGGGGGTTTAATACATGTTAAGCAAATATTTTTAATACATACCTTGTTTCAGTATTCATAGCTGAAAGAGTTGATGATAGAAACAAGATAGAACAGGTTTAAGAAAATTAAAGATGATACTAAGCCAATAAAATCTGATTTAGTAGGATACTTTACATTTATCAAAGCAAAGAACAAGTCTAATAATTTCAAAATTAAATGAAGTACCAGCATATGATCTAGTAATTGCATTGCTGGAAAAAAAAAATAAAAAGTCTGTGAAGGACAATACTTGAATATGGAAAGGGTAACAACAATATTTTATACTTTGTGAAACTATGAATGATCAGAACTCATATTCAGATACAAATATTGCATATACTATAAAAAGAAAGTTATTTTGCATGGCTTGTCTCTTACCTGGTATTTAGTGGTTATTCATAATATAAACTGGAAATGTAATATATATTGAGGGAAAAGTAAATTCAGAAAATTTAAAAATAAAGTATTAAAAATCCTGTTATAAAATAATATAATTAGGCTGATTTACACCAAATATGCTTACACCTTATGGCCTTATAGCGATATAGGCAGAGAATGACATCACAAAAATTATTAATATTAAGGTTTCAGTATTTCAAAACATTGTCAGATTATAATTTTTTTACTATATAGTCCCTAGAAGTTTTATTATGTAGTATTTGTGAGGAATATAAGGAAGGATGAAAATGCTATTATCTTGAGACTGATAATCTGGGAAAAATATATTGAAAATATGTAGTAATTATAATTCAAACTATCAGAATTCTACCAATTTTATTAACTAAATACGTTGGTGAAATATATAAATATATAAAGTTTTTATTTTCTAAATGGCAATATTGATAAGAACCATCAAAGGATTTATTTCTCTTCAAACTTGCGGTATATTAATATCTGTATATGTTACAAAACTTGTAGAAGTATTTTTTTTTTGTATAGGTATACTAAGTATTTGACTCCCTGTTGAGTAACAAGATGTTTAAAAGCAAACTTAGCTTATCATATCATAATGTCTTCAAAGGTAGAGTGTAGAATTATCCATTTATATGTTTATACTGATAAATTGTATCATGGATAATTGATTAAATGCCTTTCTTAAATTTACATGGAACATATAAAATCAGTTGTCTCAAATTTGTTAACATTCTTGAAGTTTTGTCTGACAAGGTGTAAAACCCTATTGAGATCTATTAAATACAGCACTCACTATATTTCACTGTTTTAATTTTCAGCCTTACTGTATAATGTTAAGCAGATACTCTTTAAATATTGTAAGAACCTTAAGAAACTTAAGATCCAAAAGGTAAGATACAAAATTTCTTTTTTTATGCAAATTGTGTTAATAGGTCTTGTAAGTGAAAGACTTTAAAAGTAACTTAATTTATTAGGCTTTTCTTAACATTTTATTTGTAGATAAAAACAATTTCAAATAGCTTTTATTTAATGGATAAATATTAATTAAGCCTGTGAATGATTTTGACAAAATATGCTATTAAATAGGGTTATAATGCATTGTATAGTGTAATTTATAAATATAATATATATATATATATATATATATATATATATATATATATATATATATATATATATATATATATATATATATATATATATATATATATACTAGTCATTCAAATTTTTGAAAATTTAATTTTCATATTTTTTTTTAACAAGTTTTTATCAGTTTTAAACAGTTTGTCCATGTAACAATGTATTCAATACGTATAATATGAACTGAAAACACAAACTGTAGCTACTATATTTTTAGTGCAATCACCTTTTTGTCTCCTGGAAAGTTTTATAAAATGGTTGTGGTTGATTTTCATACTAAACCCCCTATATATATATATATATATATATATATATATATATATATATATATATATATATATATATATATATATATATATATATATAATATATATATCTGTGGTCACAGTGAATAAGTTTAGAATAAAATTGTAACTTTTCATGGCAGTTATATTAAATTGATTTTCACAGTATATAGGGTCATAATAAATAAAATTTAAATATATTCACATGTGTAATACTTCTATGGACTGACCAGGGCCATGACCCCAGCCAACCTTGGCCATTTTTACTGACCCAAGCCCAGGGTAATAATCTGGGAAAATCGAGGTTAATTGCAAATTAGACTTGATGGTATCTTTTTTAATTGATTTCCCTACTTTATAATTTTCATTTGCTGGAGCTTGCTGGTGTGGGGAGACCATTCTTGTTTTTCCTTCTAGAAGGGAATAAAGTCATCATTGATAATTACTCATTCTACTTAGTTAATTGATAGACTTAATAGACTAAGTTAAATTCGGACATAGTCCTGTACTGGCTTCTGAATCATCAGAGTCCAAAAGGACAATATCTCATGAAGATGAGAATACAGAAGATCTAGGTTCCTAAAAACTTTTACATTTTTGTTGCTAAAGTCTTTTAAACTTAATAATTTACTATCACCAGTATTTTAATTATGAAATTAGTACTTAGTACTATTAACTATTATATTTACCGCACTAGGTTACAATGGATGTATTTCCATATCATCTTCAGTATTGATATTGAACTTTTATTTTGCAAAATCTGTAATTTTCTGAAAAAATGCATATAATCATTGATTTAAGTGAATGTTGGCTATTCTACTCCTTCCTTATAATTAAATTAATTTAAATTAAAATTATATCAAACTTTCTTAATCCAAAAATTTAGGCAACCCCAGCCCTGACCATGGCCAAATTTGGGTGACCCCAGCCCCAGCAAAATTCCAACCAGTCGGTTCCTAAATACTTATCTCTGGGTTTCTTGGTATCTGGTAAAAGATTGCGCATTCTCTGTTAAATTATCTTATGATAACTGCCCAGAAAAGTTTCAATTTTATACTTAAACCCTTAGCTGTGGAGTTTTCAAGCAAAATGCTACTAACCTATTGCTGACTTTTCTGTAATCTCAAATTTCCCAAATATTTTATGTTTTGAAATATTTACTTAAAAACTTTTAATTCTTCATATATATATATATATATATATATATATATATATATATATATATATATATATATATATATATATATATATATATATATATATATATATATATATATATATATATATATATATATATATATCTCATTGACTAAAAAAAACAAGTTATTCACTTACTGCTAGTTTTTAGATGCCATAATTATAATAAGTGATAAAACAAATAAAAACAGCAAAAATGTACACACTCTCTCAAGCAAATGTTTTAGACTGATTGCAAATAACAAATCTTTCTTAGGTATTGTCGTATTGTCTCATGACACCTACAAAATTTGCCAATTACATCAAATTACGCCTTCAAAATTAACAAATCATAGAGTAGACTCATATGTGAGATCAACTCAATGTGATACCCATGAAGAAATTTAAAAACTAAGATCAGAGTTTATTGCAGTAAATATTTTTTTTTTTTTTTATAAATTTTTTTTTACATATCGCCACTATTCACAGGCAGAGCCCTTTTCAATGATGGGGCACACACAAAGGAAGAAAACTCGCTTTAAAACACAACTATCGCACATCCCTCAGGTGAGGGCAGACGGAAGCCTTGAAGAGTGGAAGATTACGTACCAGAGGAAAATAGATGATGGTAGAGAGTTCAACAGAACAGAGGTGGCTGGAAAGAAGGAGGCACCAC
>SEYY01024903.1:10000-25000 GCA_009176605.1 Armadillidium nasatum
TTTTAGTGATGTTAATCAGTTAAGATGTCCTACCTATGTGACATTTTTGATTTTTTAAAGGAACTAAATCTTTTGTTACAAGGCAACAATGTAACTATTTAAAGTGCAAGAGACGATGGAAGCTGCAATTAAAAAGCTCTGTTTGTGGACTCGTGTGGAAACAGGAAATTATAATGCTTTTATGAAGCTAACTGAAGTGCAAAAAGAGTACAATATTAGTTCCGTGCCTGATGAAATTTCAATTGCTCTCAAGGAACATGTGATAGGATTGCAGACAAATTTGAAGGAAGATTTTCCTCCAATTCATCAGAACAAAGCATGGATAAGAAACCCTTTCATAATTATTATAGAATGAGAGACGGAATGATTTTATTTAGATATTGAATCCATTATTAAGCTGTCTTGTGATACAATGCTTAAAGATAGCTTTGACAAAATACCATTAATTGATTTTTGGCTATCCTATCACCAAGAATATCCTTTTTGGCACAAAAGGCAATAAAGTTTCTAATGCTTTTTGTCACAACTTTCAAATGTGAAACAACATTCTTGACACTTGTTTTTCTTAAAAATAAATACAGAAACCGATTATATGTCAAAGCAGATTTAAGAAAAAAGTTGTCATCTTTTTCTGCAGACCTGAAATTTCTAGTTGACGAGAAACGGCATCTTACCTCCCATTAATACTTTTATTTTACATTTTTCTATGTATTTTTAATAATGAGAATTAATGAAATATCTTTGAGCATTAAAATTTGTTCCATTTTACCAATAAGCCATAAAAGTTTTTTACAAAAGAGTTACAAAGAAAAAATATTAAAATAATCGGGTCATGAAAATTTTTTTTGGAAACACTGATGTAGAGTATCAAAAATTCAACATTCTGACCTAATATTAAAGAGTAGACTAACGTAGATGCATAGGGTTTTGAGATATAGGAAAGAAACATCTTTCAAAAACTAAAATTCATTAAAACTTTCACATCTAAAATTTCAACTCATACATTAATTTAAACAAGTATCTAAGACATGGACTATGTAGAATATTGAAAATTTTGCATTCTGGTTTATTATTAAGTGTAGATTTTTGTAGGGCAGGGCATTGTGTTTTGAGTTTAAAAAGAAGGAAACCGTTTTTAAAAATTCATTCATTAAAAGTTGTGCTTCAAAATTTCAACTCTTTATCTTATTTTAAGCTGATATCTAAGAAATGGACTCTGTAGAATATGGACAATTTTGCATTCTGACTTAATATAAAGTGTAGATTTGCGTAGTTGCAGATTGTTATTTGTTAATTAACTTAATTAAAAATAATATTTAAATCTATACTGTAACAGGAGTTGCTTTTAGAACACCCTTTGGTTGAAGCTGTTACTGAAGAAAATCAGTATGAGTTCTTGGAGAAAGCAGTGACTCCATTTAACAGGGTAAATATTTTTATTATTATTATTATTATTATTATTATTATTATTATTTTTATTATTTATTAATTTTCACCAAATTTAATGATTTATTTAGTTTACATATATTTATATATATATATATATATATATATATATATATATATATATATATATATATATATATATATATATATATATATATATATATATATATATATATATATATATATATATATATATATATATATATATATATATATATCTATAATGTGACATTAATATCTCCCTTTGTTGTATTTTAGTACCATTATCAAAAACAACTAAGGATGAAACAGAGATATTGTGAAGATATTTTAAAAGCACTTCGGAAAAAACTTAAATTAGTTGATGCTCCAATGTCCCCGACAGTTAATAAACTGCCCTGCCCTTTGGAAGACATTATTCCATCAGTAAGTATTTTTATTATTATTATTATTATTAATATTATTATTATTATTATTATTATTATTATTATTATTATTATTATTATTATTATTATTAGGGATTTCACTGTAAATTAAAAATGAATGTAGTGTTTATTGATTTAATAATGGACCATGTGCAAATGTTTTGAGAAAATGTAATTCACAGTTTCTTGATTTTTTTGTTTTTAAATAAATCTTAAACTTAAATGCCATTATTTAACAGATTTCTTGAGAGTGGTTAAGATTCGATTTTGTGTTTGAAGACATTCGGTGTACAATAAATATAAAATTTTCTCAGCTTCAATTTTCTCTCTCTGATGCTTTGTCACACACACACACACACACACAAACACAAAAAAAAAAAAGTTAAAGAATCCATAGTTATATATAAAATGATTGACTTTTTATTATTATTATTATTATTATTATTATTTTTAGATATTTTTTTAAAGGAGACATACCTTCTGTTGCACTGCTACAGAAAATAAATAAAAATCTGACACTAAAGTAACATTAAACTCTAAAATGAATTTAATGGCAACCCTCCCAAAGAGGAATAATCTAAGGTGAAGAACTTGATAAATACTATTATACTCTTCACCAAACAAGTAACACTTTAATTATATCACATTGATGACTATATTTTCGACAAACTATTGTGCAATGTATATTAAAGTGTGTGTGTGTGTATGTATTTATGATAAGTGTTTGATATTTAGACTTCGTCACTTCTTTTTGAATTATCTTTCGTTGCCTCTGAATTTTTCTTGTTTTTTTTCTTTCTCAAGTTGTTTGAATTCTTGAATATCTTTTTTTTATACGATCTTCTGTTGACTTTGTGTACTATATTTAAATTAATATCTATATTAATATTAAAATAGTAATCCACTTCAAGGGCTGTTAACAAAACTAAGTAAAAAATTAATTTTCTATATATATCGTCAAGAAAAATGAATGGAAGTTAATCTTCCTAAAAAATAATTTAAAAAAGAAAACCCGCAAATTTATTTTATTTTTTTTTTAAATAATCCCCCCCTAAAAATAATAATAATAATGAAATCAAACAGTTCTTTCACATTGAATTCATTCTAAAACTTAAACATTTTGTTTAGGGATTATTGGAAATGAATTTTGCTTGTTGATTTCATGACGCAGGGAACCAGAATTATTTGAAAACAATTTATTGAAAGACAATAAAACTATTTGAAATAAAAACTCTGTGGGAACTGTCTTCCATGACTTCTTTAGCTTATGCCACTTGTCACACTCGGATGTTGTTTTTAAGTATCTCATCATCCTTCAATGGTGCATCACATTTACTTTTTTTTTTTTTTTCAAACAAATAAATATTATTAATGCATTTAATTGTTTGTTTGTATCATTTCATTTTGAAAACGGACAAATTATAACAGTTAATGAACTCCTTTTCTGCTGACTACTTCAATAATAATAATAAATATAAACACCATATTCAAAAATATTTATTTTATATATTCCCATACTTTTAATAATTTAAAAAATTAGAATTTAAAATATTAAAACATTAAAATTTTCTTTTTCAAGCAAAATTCTAAAATGGCAAAAACAAGAAGAAAAAAAATTTAAAAAAAAAATAAAATATGACAACATATGAAACTGACAACTATTGTTACAAAATCATTACACTTCGCCACCAACAATTATTTTAAAGTTGAATTTCTCTTCAATATATTATTTGTGATTGCACTGATTGAAAATAGACCTTTGTTAATATATTATTTTAGTTGTGTTATTAAATTAAATAATTTCGGTAACTTTATATAAAAAATTACTTATTTACTGCAAATGGAGATTCATAATTAATATTGGTATCATGATTTTCATTTCAAATCCTACGCTGAATTTTCATCATTAACTCTAGTGGGATATATTTTAGTCTTAAATTGCAAATACCAACAGCATAATACATCCGAGTAACATTAATATTGTTAAAAACATTATTCAGAAATTTTCAATTAAAAAATGTTCCACAAATATATATTATTAAAAACTTTAAGGAAATGATAAAGGTGAACCCATAAGGCAAGTCCCTAAATTCACCATTAGCAGCTCATAGAAAGATGATAACCATGGTAATTAATAATACTTCTTTCTCTATTTGTCGTAATAAAGAACAATAGTTTTAAAAAGTTAGCAGAAATTACTTTTAATAACTCAACTACTATTACTAATAATAAAGAGGTATTTTCAATTAGTGTGATAATTTTGTTGAACAGGTGGTCAACTCATCATAATATTTTTATTCATTTATTTATTTATTTTTTTTTTTACCCCGTCTTGATTTCATTATTTTATTAATACTTGCAACATTAATGCTTTAATATTTTAACACCTATAATTTTTTAATTTGATATATATATATATATATATATATATATATATATATATATATATATATATATATATATATATATATATATATATATATATATATATATATATATATATATATATATATATATATATATATATATATATATAGCCTGACCTTTGGACGTATAGAAACAAAGATAAATTTTCAGTGCATACTGGAGCAGACGGAAACCCCAAAACTGTTGGCTTCTATGTAGGAAACGTCAAAGACCCTCTCATGCGTTGTGTTCCTCCTACTCATTTAATAAACATTAGAGAAAGTCATAAAAAAGTACAGGAGGTATGTGTGATATATATATATATATATATATATATATATATATATATATATATATATATATATATATATATATATATATATATATATATATATATATATATATATATATATATATATATATATATATATATATATATATATATATATATATGTAAGATCTTGATTCCATATTGGTTTTCCCAACATAAAATAAAATTGAGCTAAAGTCTTAAGCACTGTGGTTGCTGATGAACATATTCTTTTTTCGCCTTTAGAACTTTAAATCACAAATTCCTTCAAATATTTTTTTTCTTTTGAACTGTTAGTAAATGTACTGATCTATTTTTTTTATTTGATTTTTTTTCCAGCACTTCCAAAGTTTTATTCGCAAATCACCATATGAAACTTGTACTAATTTTAAAGAAGGTGGAGTTTGGAGAGGTTTATGGGTACGATCAAATTTGAAAGGAGATGTGATGGGTGTGATTATCATTTACCCTTCCATTACCCCCGAACAAAAGGAAGAATTAAAGGAGGAGTTAAAAGAATACTTTTTCAGTGGCCCTGGTTCTGAGTGTGGGTTATCAACTTTATATTTACAAGCTTGGTAAGTAGAAAATTTAAACTCCCCCTATCTTCCCCCCCTCCCCCTTTTTTTTATTAACATATTAATTTTAGAACCTTGCTGTGATTCCCAATCTAATCTCAGTTAAGTTATTTAAATAATTAACGTTAAATTGTTGTATATTTATTTTAAGGTAATTAAATAGACGCAACCATGAGAATGGTCAAGCTAGTAAAATCTTGAGTTTATAAATGAATCAAAATGTAAGAACGTGTTTCAATTTTCAGGAAGTAACAACTGAAATGAACACTTAAAAAATTTAAATTTTACATTTTTAGATGCTTTGTAAGTTATTATTTGAAATCTTTCTAAGGCAAAACATTTGAACTTTCAGATAAATTTTAAAAATACTTTATAAGGCAATAGGAATCATTTGACCTTTTTTTTTTTTTTTTTTTGAAACTTAATTAATAGATAAAGTTAATAACCGCCATGACCAAACTCATTTTCAAATTTTTATTTATATCTTTTATAAAATATTGTTAACCTGTTCTTAATTTAAATAGTGAGCTTTTTTTCACCCCCTTCCCCCTCACAGTCCACGTACTTCTTGTTCAAAAGACGTGGCTCCTTTCGAACTTATTGCAGGCGAACCCTATCTGACGGAAGAATGCTTAGGCAAGAAGTTTCGAATTTCACCAGATTCATTCTTTCAGGTTAGAAAAAAATGTTTTTTTTATGTATTAAAAAAATAATAGTTAAGCAATCCTGTCAGAAAATTTTAATTAGTGTAGCTTACTTTAATTAACCCTAGAAATATAATGGCAAGCAAAATTGGGTTATAGAAGTTAGTTTCGCATTAAGTTTTATATGAATAAAGCAAGCCAACCTTAAAAAAAGAAATGTTGATTGGCAGGTTTGAAGAGGTCTTCAGGTTTTTCTGAATCACAAGTAAGATGCAAATTTTAAATCATCATAAGCAAAGTGTTAAAAATTTCTTACAGTTCAAAAATCCTTTAAATCTTTAGATAATTTTTTACAAGAATTAGAACTTTATTTAGATTTTATATTATTGTATGAGTGTAAATCTGTAAAGAAACTTTTAGACGCCATATAAAATTTTTGTACTAGATCTCCATTCTTTTTACACTGTCATGCCTATTGGCAGCTTATGTAATACCTATAGTATCAATTAAGTGATACTAGTTTGTTGTTTATTAGTTACAATAATCTTAATACGCCAAAAAATCACTAAGAATATTGTCAATATTTATAATTTACATTAGTATACCATTAGTAATATCATGTTCTCTGTAATCATTTTTTAGCCCTAAAATTCAGTCATTTGGATTTAAAATTGCGACCTCTGTCGGCTAGATTATCCTTATCAGTTAAACTGAAGTTGAGTTTACTATATCTAACTAATACACTTAATTGAAGAAAACATATAACTCAGTTTCCCCAGATTAACTTATTGTGGTAGGTAGTGAAGCCTTCAATTAAGGCATAGGTTCGATGGATACAAATCTCATATAAAATTATTATTATTTAGTGAAAAAATTCCCTTTCATTTCCAGCAATATTTGAGGGAAATACTTGCCCTTGTCCAGGGATATTTCCTTGTTGTAATAAATTTTAAAACTTATTTCTTAAATCACACTGGCACCACGTAAATATTCAGTTAAAACTCAAAATGAGCAATAAATTTTTTTTTTTTTTTAAATGTATTTAAAATGAGAAACAGTTACCAAATTTTATTAATGTTTTACTAATCCATCAAGCATAACAAAAATGACCAAATTTGGTAGAGTATAATGACATTTGACAGCAGTATTTTATAATCCAACAAAAATAGGATTTTTTTTTTATTCGAGGAGAGGAACTTTTCTAGGTAGAATATACCTAGGATTCCAAGAGGGATCGAACCGGCGCCCTCAAGCACGTGAGTCAGTCACCCTACCGTTTGAGCCACGGTAGACGGTGTAAAACTTGCTTGCTTTCTTCCCAGAAGGTCATTCTTTGTATGAGTTTATGCTAATTACATCATTAGTCAATTGAAATATCCTTAGGGGTATGTGTACCCAAGGTTTGAAAGCGCTAATCTAGATTATAGATGTATACAAAAGATGAATTCTAGAGTTTTATTTATAAATGTTAATGATGTTTCGATTGATATATTTCTTAAGACTCTTTTTTAAAGAAATTTACCTTACATTCTTACATTCCCTTTGATTTTTTTTTTTTTTTTAAAGATTAATTTATCCCAGATTTAAATAAACTGTAAATTTCCAGACCAATACTAAAGGAGCCGAGTTGCTTTTTGATTCCGTGAAAAGAGTTTCGGAAATTTCTCCACTTACAACAGTGTTGGATGTCTGCTGTGGCACAGGTAAGAAAAAATTGGAATAAATCATAGATAGGTAATTAAATAAATACCGCCATGTCACAGATTTTTTTTTATTTTTTTTTTTAATTTAAGGAAACTTAAGAATTCCTTGAAGCAGTGTAGTAGTACTGTTCACTCTTCAATTTTTCAAGAACATTTCATATAAGATTATCTGTATAATATATGATTGTTACATATCATCTTTTAACATTTATACATAGAGTAAATAGAATGATTTGATTTAAATGCAGTATAAGGTAGAACTATGTTTTTGTAAATGATCCTAAAACTTATTGTACTGAATTATTTTATCAACATTTTATTAGATTATTTGTGACGTTTTTTTTTTGTTCTACAGTTTTTTTTTTTTTGTCATAAATTATTTGTAAAGCATTTTATATGTTTGTATTTCGTATTTTGTGCTAAATATGAACGTTTTACATTGTAAAATACTAAATATAATGTTTTTTAAAAAAAACGAAAAAAAAAAAACAAAGTCAAAGAAACTTGAACCTAACTTTTAATGACTTTACATAAATAAAGTAATCTATTTTTCATTTGACCTGTAATATGGGCTCGATTAATATATCAAATATTCTTTTTTGATATAATTTGTTATTAAATCGTGATTACTTTCCCCTAGTTACGATACAAATTTATTTATTTATTTATTTATTTTTTTTTGTCAGGTATCGCAAGTGTTATTTTGGCTCCTCATTGTCGTGGTGCAATTGGTTTAGACCATACATCTAGTTCAATTGAAGATGCTATTGAAAATGCCAAAATTAATGAAGTTCGAAACGTTAATTTTACGTGCGGAAAAGTTGAAAAGGTTTGTTACTTTTTCTTCCTCTTTGTTCTTCGTCTGTGAATTTCTTTGAATGTTTTAAATAGAGAAGAAAATCTAAAAAAATTTAAAAATTAACAATTTTACTTTAGTTTGTCATGGAGTTTTGAAAGTTTTGTGCAATAGTAAAATCTGTTTTATATATATATATATATATATATATATATATATATATATATATATATATATATATATATATATATATATATATATATATATATATATATATATATATATATATATATATATATATATATATATATATTAATAATATACCAAGTCCAGACTTAGGCTCAGGATTCTGCAAAGTTTAGTGGACTTAAACTAAAGTTCAAACTTGGCCAAATTTAGCCTAGTTCATTTTCAGAATTCGGCAGTAAGAAACATGTTCCTGAATTTTATTTATTTTATTTGTTTTGCTATTTTACTTTCTTGTATAAATTTTACATGTACAGAAGAGACTAGGGCAGTGGTATATGGAACTAACTTGACCAGTGTAACAATCTTTATTTTTCTACATCTTGAGATTTAAATTATACAGTTAATAAAGAAACTTTCCTAAGAAAATAAATACATAAAGATTGAGTAAAGGTCCAAGCGAGAAGAGTTAATTCAAAATTGAAAATCAGAGTATTGTTAAACTAAATTCGAAGCAATACCCCTCTTGATGACCAAAATTAAGCGATAAAAAAAAAATAGATTTTAGAGTAAATCTTGTTGAACAATTATAACATGTGACTAAAGTATCCTCAAAGAGTTCTATTACAGCAAATTAAGGACATTTATGTCTAATTTAGCAATTCGATATGTTTACGTCTACCGGCACACATATATTAAACCAATCTTGAAATGGACTGAGGACTAGCAACTGATCTATATGATAATCATATTTTCATGCAGTAAGTTGAATTTCTTAAATATTATTAAAATAAATTCTGTTTTAATACTTTGAATGTAGCAGGTATATAAACACAGAAGAATCTTTTGCTGCAGTATCTAACATTATGCATCGCTGTTTCTGAAATCTAAATTAAATATCTGGCTTTCAATGTGTTTAATAGGTTGATAATGAGTTGAAAAATGTTTTTCTTAGTTAAAAGAATCTAAAAATAGCAACCTTGATGTGAGGTTTTGATCTAAATGTATAAGATAACTGTATTTTGCATATAACAATGCTGTAAACAGTCTTATAAGATAAGTTTGATTTGAAATGAAAATTCATTATATTTAAAGACAGCCTGTAATTACATCCTTCTGAAAACCATCTGTCACACAGAAATTGCTGTTTGAGTTTGAAGAAGGGAAATTTTCTGTCAAACTTCTGTTAATACATTATAGGGTCTGTAAACTCTGTATTAGTTTTTGGACATGTAATTTAAACTGTAATCAAAATAAAACATTACTTTAGTTATAATTAAAAGTTAAAGGGTAACCCGGGTAATAGCGAAAATCTAAATACGCCAAAGTATATTTAAGTGTATTTTTACTGGTCTATAACCATACATTAGTGAATATAAAGTTTCCTTGAATTGTTTCAACATCAACGCGAAGATTTGGACTAGAAAAACCAAAGTGGACAATGAATTTTTTTAGAACAAAAGAAATATTAGGAGATACTATTCCGTTTAAAGGATCATATATTATTAAAGAAAGTAAAGACTAAGGATGCTGCTTTTCTAAATATGCATTTCCGTTTCAAGCTTGATGTAGTCCCTGTATTCTTTTATTTTGCTAATTAAAAGGATTCTGATGAAAGTTAATCATTTCTAGAACATTATATGCTAATTTTTTTTTTTTTTTTTTTTTTTTAACTTAAATAATATATACTATCGAAATTCACATTTCCCACTGTGATTTTAAAATTTTATATTTAAGAAATTTATACTATTAATTATTTATTATTATTATTATTATTATTATTTTATGTGATAAAGATCTGAGTTTTAAAATTTATTGAATTGTCATTACAATGGGATTTTTGGAAACTTGGACTGACTCCTTTTAAAAAAATTATATATATATATATATATATATATATATATATATATATATATATATATATATATATATATATATATATATATATATATATATATATATATATATATATATATATATATATATATATAGTTACCATTTCGTGACTGATTCTAACACCTCTCCCTCCGTACCATTTTTTTCTCCCAAGACTAATTCTATAATATTACAATACTACTAGTAGCAATAAAGAAATTGTGCTAATTAATTAGCAGTAGCTCAAACTGATTTACCAGTTCTACCTCCAAGAAGAATTCTCTACTGAAGTATTAAAAAAAAAAAAATTCTAAGGAGAATTAAACAACTAGATAAAATATGTAAAAGTTTAGGTACTATAAGGAACCTAATGAAATTTGTAGAAACAAGTCAAAAAAAAAAATACAAAATGAAAAACAATTTATTACGGAACGAATAAGGTTAATTGTTTTTAAGAACATTTTGTATAAAAATATAAAACTGATAGTAACATATCTAGTTATTGCATCAGATGCTGATCGCTTTTTTTTTTTTTATTTTTTTTAAGTGTAGAAATAGATTAAAATAAAATATAATGTATAACAAATTGAAAGTGTATAACAAATTGCATTGTATAATCTTAACCGAATTTAATATCGATATTTAAAGTTTGACATTGTTAGGTCTCATCATCTATTTTTCATATTAGCTTGAGAAGTGTAAGTAAGCACAGAATCATAAATGCTTAAGAAATAATATTTCATGTTGTAGGTGTTGCCTGTCCTATCGAAAGATCTTGAAAGTTGCTCAGATGTTGTTGCTGTTGTTAATCCTGGAAGATCGGGTTTACGTGAGTACCTCTATTATTCGTTTTGTAAATGTACACAATTAGAAATGTTTTAAATAGGAAGTAATTAAAGTGCATTTTTTAACTGATTTCAGTTATACTAACATCGTTGCATCTGAAATTTTAGTTCACTCATAGTTCACTATAAATAAACATGATTTACATGATAAAGAGTAATTTAGTTATTTAAGATTGCATTGTTTTGTTTAATATTAAACTAAGAATTTTGTCATTTGCTATTGTATGTAAATGTTATAAAATTAAAGTTCAAAAAAATTTTTTTATTTTTTATTTAAATAAAAAGTTCACATCTCACAGGCATTGCCCTATTCGAGGAGAGGAACTTTTCTAGGTAGTGTATACCTAGGATCCCGAAGTGGGATCGAACCGGCGCCCTCAAGCACGTGAGTCCATCACCCTACCGTTTAAATTATCCAAAATATTTTTAAGTACTATATATATATATATATATATATATATATTTCTTTTTTTTAGCTACTTCTGTTGTACATACGCTACGACTATGTAAATCCATTAGTAAAGTAATATACATTACGTGCAAGCCGGAAGGGAATGCAATGAAGAATATGTTTATGTTAGGATCTACGGTTCCCCCTGATTATCGGGAATACCTTAAACAAATACCATATTTAGATGTTAAGAAGTTTGAAAAGACGGCTCCATTTGCCCTTAGGTACGCCATTCCCGTTGATATGTTTCCTCATACAGCTCATATCGAATTTATTTTGATGTTTGAACGTCTACACGGTTTTACTAATTGGTAAGGAAAAATTATCTTAAATTTTTACATAAAATTTGTAAAATGTAGTCTTGTATGTTTTTCCTTTAAATTTTTTTTTTATTAATTAAGAATCTTTGAAATGTTAAAATGAATTTGTTGTGTGAATTAATTTATTAATTCTGTAAATTGAGAGAATTATTTTTTATATTTTGGTTTTTGTTTATTTCTCACACAAAACAACGAGGAAGTGATTTATTGTAAGCAAATTTTCATTTTGTAATATTTAGCCAAAAAATGTTATATAAATTTTTTCATATATATAGTTTGGATGTTACAAATTTACAAGTCATTATGAAATGTTTGTGTGGAATATTTGTCTATAAAAATTTAGCATATCGTAAAAATTGGCGAAAGTTTATTTACTAAGGGAAAATTGATTAATGATAGTAATTTTTTTTTTACTTTTAATTTTTTTTTTAAAACTTATACTAATCATTTTTAATAATTTTTATTTATTTTTGCTCTGGTGTGAGACTGTGTGTTTGCTTCATAAAATTAAGTACGAAAGTAAGAATGAAGGGATCCACCTTCCATATTTCCTTCGGTTTAACAGTGCAGGGAAAATAGAATGTGAGTCGTAGTAAGACCAATTTTTGTATAATCTTCAACTCATTTTTATACTAATATAAAATGGGGAAGTTTTGCTATTGCATCATCCCACCGGTGTAACGGCCCAAAGGACGTGATGTTCACACGCCTGGTTATTGATCTTACTCTGCAAATTTTGCTTTCGTCACGCTACTCAATCAGTTTACCACATCTTTGATTCCTCAAATTGATTCTGTCATCTTTCAAAAAGCTGCCCCGGGTCTTGGCTGAATTATCCCACTTCAACAGCAGCTTAGTATTTGTCTTCTTTCAGGAGCTTCATCTTCTATAAGACATTTAAATAATGTTTTTGATATGTTATAATATCACTATGATAGGACTAGCCCATATAGTATGATCGCTGTTCTCTATTCTTGTGAGCCACGATGAGTTCTATACACTTACACAAAGGGAAAAAATATCTTTCTGCTAATGTCTACAATTTTGTTCTGTATTTTGCTTTTTAAAAGAATATTTTGGCTTAGGACTTTATGTAAGCGTTTTACTTACAGTAAATATGATTCCAGTGAAATTTGATAAAGTTACCTAGTTTTAGCCTCGGAAGTGGGATTTAACTGTTGAACCTAAATTGTGTGAAATCCTTTTCACATGAATAACGAAGCGTATAAAATATTTCCGTTGACTCATAGATACTATCGACTATGTTGTAGAAGTAAGGACTGTGGTGAAATCTTGCTTCCCCTTCCCTCCTCTATGATTAGGGCTTCGCCTTTGAGTTGTGGCATGCAATATAAAGTCAAATATTCACTAATTGCACTAAATTTTCATTTTTTTTAAAATTAAAAGTTTGCATCTTAAAGTCATTGTCTGATTCAAGTAGAAGAATCGTCTAAGTAGTTCTTAAAGGTATTCTATTAAAATTAGTTAAAAGGTATTACTTACTGACTGTGCAATGTTGTGTGTATGTTGTTGGGTATCTCAGACAAAAGAAAAATCTACTACTTGTAAGCTTAACTTAAAATGTTTCTGCTTGTTAATTTGAATGGTGCCATGTTCTTAGTCGGAAAAAATTTATCAACTCTACTAGGAATTAGTTATTGTACCATTCATTGGAAATGTTTGTGTTAAGTGGTTTTTGAGGTTGGTGGAATAGATATGAAAGGTAATTTTAGGATGATTGTGTTTTTCGACAAATGTTTTGCGGAAGGGACTGAGGAGTTTTATTGTTTGCATTGGATAATGAAGATATAGTTCGAAGTAAGGCGACGAGTTTGAAGGGATTCTGTTCAGGACCCTGATAAAGCCTGACATATCGGGACTGTTAGTGTGATTATGATATGATAGAATTCCTTATGTAGGTTTTCTACATGGATCTTGAATTTTTTGTTTCATATTTTTGCATTCTGATTCGGGGAGACTTTTTGGATTACTTTAATTTTGTTTAGATTTCAATGTGATAATATAATCAACACCAACCGCAGAGTAGGCTCTGAACTGGTAGTCTCGTGAATTGTTTGTAGATAAGAAGTAAAACCTCGGTTTGGTATAACTGATGGATGATGATTGGATTCGTTTTGTAAAAATTTATAACTTTTGTTGTGTGTTGGGAATGATTCTTATGAAGATTTTCAGTTGGGTGATTGTTTGTATAGTTTATTATAGTAGTAGTTACAAATTATTGGATGAAGATTGAAGTTTATCAGTTGTGTGACCGTACTGTTTTTCTATCCAGTCATTTCTTATGGAACCAAAAACTTAATGTTTACTTAGATGCAAATTTGTTGTAAAACCGATTAATTATGATTATAATGATGCCATTGACATACGGATTTACTTAAGGTTTTGGAATATCATTTATAATAAATCTTAAATGAGAAAAAATCTCAATATTGGTACTTAGATTTTGAATATTCTTGCAATGACCTATGAGTCACTTATAAGCTAATCAGTGCTCAAGATTTCACAATAACATTATCATCTCACATTTGGTTGTTTTAATATTGACATTTGTGAAAAACTTACGTTTCATGGCATTTTAGCTTCTTCCATCTTTTAGACAAATTAAATAGTTCTCCGATGTGATTTTTCAACCATAGATACCCATCCTACACCAGCACTCAGTAGTGCAGATTGTTAATCTTTTTATTAGTTACTCTTATTGAAAGGTTTTCTGTTATGTTAGATAAAACTTGTATTCTCAAATTTATTGCTGTCATTTAGAGATTCTAATCCCTTATTAGATACTTGTGGAATATTAAGATGAATCTCAAATGTCTGACGATTTTCCTTTAAACTGTCTTTATACTGTTATTGTAGAAACGTTGCCGGTTTGCCGACAAGCATTTGTTTTTGTTTTTTTTCTACTAGGAAAATCTTGAATATAATTTAAAAAAACAACTAAAATAACTCACAGATCGATTTCCATGAGGAACGTCGATGAGTCTAGGCCAGCCCTTGTAACGTGCTCATGCGAGG
>SEYY01024904.1:10000-62500 GCA_009176605.1 Armadillidium nasatum
CGTGTTATTGCATACCCTGTTTATTTTTGTTAAATAGTAAAGTGTGTTATTGCATACCATTTTCATTTTTATTAAGTAGGAAAAAGTGTTATTGCATGCACTGTTCATTTCTATTTAGTAAAGCATGTTATTGTATGCTCTGCTCATTTTTATTAAGTAGTAAATCGTGTTATGACATGTTCTATTTATTTTTATTAAGTAGTAGAGCGTTTTATTGCATGTCCTGTTCTTTTTTATTAAGTAGTAAAGCGTGTTATTGCATGCCCCGTTCATTTTTATAAAGTAGTAAAACGTATTATTTCATACCCTGTTCATTTTTATTAACTAGTAAAGCGTGTCATTGCATGCCCTGTTCATTTTCATTAAATATTAAGCGTGTTATTGCAGGCTCTGTTCATTTTTACTAAGTAGTAAAGCGTGTTATTGCATGCCCCGTTCCTTTAAAATTTTGAGATTTTTTTTTTTTTATTCTTTTTCTTTCTTTTAATAGAAACAGGATATTCGTAACTCCTCTCCTTGTATGAAAAACAAATATCCTAAAGGCAAAAGATCCAAAAAATATTTCTGTAACTTAGAAAATGGAAATAGTTGCTACTGCAAATCTTTTTGGAACTTTTAATATTGTCTTTCCTGTATCTGTAATGTTATTTATATCTTTAAAAGGGAAAAAAGAAATACAGTGCTCCCCTTTTTTATTTGAAGATAATTAAAAAGTTCCTAGACTTTTTCACAAATCGAACATTTAATTCCATTACGAAAAAGTGATTTTCGATCACCTTGTCTTTGCCCTCCCCCCCTTCCCCCAAAAAATGGCAACATTTTGCCCAACTTCTGTTAGCAAAATTAATATAAAATTCTAATTGTTAATGATTTGGAAAAACAAAAACTAATTTATAATAAGGAAAAGATTATAGGGAAACCAACTAACCATCTAACCTGTCGACCCTTTTTCATATCGACGATTTGGGTATAGGTCCGACCATCTAACCTGTCGACTATTTTCCCTGTCAACGATTTGGGTAAAGGTCCGACCATCTAACCTGCCGACGATTTGGGTATAGGTCCAACCTTTTAACCTGTCGACGATTTGGGTATAAGTCCGACCATCTAACCTGTCGACTATTTTCCCTGTCAACGATTTGGGTATAGGTCCGACCATCAAACCTGCCGACGATTTGAGTATAGGTTCGACTACAAACCTGTCGACAATTTGAGTATAGGTCCGACCTTCTAACCTGTCGACGATTTGGGTGTAGGTCTGACAATCTAACCTGTCGACGACTTGGGAATAGGTTCCATACAGTTTGGAGGGTACAAATGCTACGACCCCTATAAACAAATATTCGTTTATCTTCAAATTCTATTTTTGTATTTCATGAAATCGACTGGGTATGATATAATTAAAAATGGCCTTTTATTTTTATTTATTTATTTATTATTTATTTATTATTATTATTATTATTATTATTATTATTATTATTATTATTATTATTATTATTTTTATTTTTGTTGGGCTTTCGAAGTTATTTTTTTCTTAACGTTTTTCTAATTTACAATAAATTTCTGACATTTTCAGTTGTTTCATTGGAATCGGCAACTATATAATATATATATATATATATATATATATATATATATATATATATATATTATATATATATATATATATATATATATATATATATATATATATATATATATATCATAGGGTGTTCCATAAATGCTGTACAGTTCCCCATCTCCTCAAAAGAAGAAAGAAGCCCCACCAAAGGAAAACAAATTAAAAATGTTTTTAAAAAGATCTTCTGAACCCCTTCTTAACCTCCAGAGTGGCCAGGCAGGAAGGCATCAAGGGGTAGGCCTACTTGTGTTTTTTTTTTTTTTTTTTTTTTTTTTATGACTCGCAAATTAACCCTAATTTTGTTTTCTGTGTGTCTGTTTCGTATTTATATCTGTATGAGTGCTAAAATGTATGTATGTATGTGTGTGTGTGTGTATGTATGTATTTAGGTGGATAAACGTGGTTTGATTATATCTCAATGTTTGATCTAAATTTTGAGCTTATTTTATTCTAAATTTTTATATCTAAAATTTTGTATCTAATTTTTTTACCATAAAAAAAACTGGCAATAGAAGTTGTTTAAGGTGATTTTTTATCGATATTAATTTATTTAAAAGCGTATTTGTTTGCAATTTATAAGATATTCAAATAAAAAGTATAAAAAATAAGTCTAAAAAATATTTTTTTGGGTGACATTTAGTTTTATTAAATATTTTAATACGTCTTTATTTATTAGCGAAAATCTATAAACACTTTATTCATAAATTGAAACTATACTCAAAAATAATTATTGTTCAAATTAAATTATATTTATTAACCTAAAGAGAGGTAGAACAAAAATAATCGGTAACTTTTTTTTTGAAATTATTAATTGTTGAATTAAACTTTAAAAAGTTAACTTTATTCTCATTTTTTGAGCTCCTCAGTAAGTTTTGAAACGGAATTAAATTTCGGTGAAAATTTATATAAAAATTTATATAATTTATATAAAAATTAATAAATTATATTTTTGTATGTATTATTAGTTTATTAAAATAAAATAAAAAAAAATAATAATAAAATAAAATAATTGTTTTAAAATAATTAAATTTTGAAAATTTCAAATGGAATGTTACAAATTAAGCAATTATGCCAATTAAAAAAAATTTATATTTATAAAGTTGTAATTTTTTATCCAATGAATAATCAGAATTTGCCTCGATTATAGATCCTTAAATGTTGTACTTGGTTGCTATCCTCATCCAGTTATTGCGCAGACAGAAACTGGATGACACTGTCCCGCTTTCGCTTTTCTGTCTTGTGGTAGTGATTGTAAACATTGTGCTAATGCCTGTCAAATAATTTAATAGTTAATTTGTTCTATATATATATTGTTTTAAAAGTAGATATTATTATTGAATAGATGGGTTCGTAATTTACAGCGTATATATGAAAAAATGAAAAACACAATTATTATAATTAGGTATCGATATAATTTATTAATAACTCACTGCCATTAATTACAGTCCATTTACCAACAGGGTGATATCAAACTACTGTATAAAGTTGATTTACTAATCAACAGGGTGTTCCTTATAAACACCAGCTAATAATACATTTTCATTTCCAGCGTACGACGTATTCTCACAAGTTGGACACTATCCCTGAGGTAGGCCTAGGGCCATTTAACCCCACCCCTCTTTGCTGTAATAAATAATAATAATAATAATAATAATAATAATAATAATAATAATAATAATAATAATAATAATAATAATAATAATAAACTTATTTATTACAGTAGAGTTAAAAAAACACGCTGATTCTTAAAAAGAACTTTTTCTCAATTTTGTTTTCAAATTAATGAAATAAAATAATTGAGAAAGATTTCTTATTGGTCAGTCTAAAAAGCATTGAATAAATATCCACCAACCATCTACACTCTTAATATGTTCTTCCAACTCTGCACGTTCTCCAATTTCAACACTTTTTAGTATAAATATATCGATTAGTTTAAAAATATATTTCAATATAAGTAAAATGTATATCGATATTAGTAAAAAAAATATATATTTCCATTAGTAAAATACATATATTTTTCATTATTTCTTGACTATCTTTTTCAGAATCTATGTCGTTATTGTGTTTTGAGTTTCCTTCTATCTTTTCCAAAGTACCTTATATTCCTATTGCTTGTAAATCTATCTGTATGCTCCTTTATATCTATTTCTGTACATATATGTATGTTGCAATTATATATCTCTATAAATCTAATTTTTATTTGAATTTATACCAGAGTTATGTATACGTAATAATTCTTCATCTATTTTGATTTTATCGCAAATGATACCTTTATCTACAAGTATATTTATGCTTCTTTATAGGAACGTTTGGACTATCCATCTACCTTTCTACCTTTTAGATCACGTAATAAATGTTTTCTATCTTTGTACTCCAAATTTGATAGGCTTTCTTTCATCTAGTATTCTTTAGTTTTTCCAAAGCTTACTCTCTCACGCCAGTTTTCACTATATTTATCTTTCATACACAGTGATTTGCCTTTTAGAAACTTAGTTTAATA
Source organism: Armadillidium nasatum (assembly GCA_009176605.1). NCBI lineage: Eukaryota > Metazoa > Arthropoda > Malacostraca > Isopoda > Armadillidiidae > Armadillidium > Armadillidium nasatum. Next base: position 14,122 of record SEYY01024904.1, read on the forward strand.
GTTCAACTGAATGTAGATGCATCTTAGCACAGGTCTATAATTAGTCGTAGAATAGGTTGAACGACAGTGCGAGCACGAAAAGAAAACCGGTTTCTCAACAAGTTCCTTTAGTTATTGCTTTCTTATACACAAAGACGCCATAGCTTGATGTGAAGCACAGTTAAAAGTAATTAGTGAAATTTTATGAAGTTTCTTTGGGCTATTGTGTCGTTATTTAAGTTATGCATGACTTTCTCACTTCACTCTGTGAAAATAAATCTAAAATATATATTTTTTGTACATTCTCTAGCAGTCGATCTATACCCTAAATATACTTTTACTGTGCACAAATTATTGCTATAAATACTTTAAAATGCATCAGAAAATATGTGGGGTTTTCAAAAGTTAAAGTTTTACGAATTCGATTTCTCATTTGGTAAAATGAGAATTGATATCTTTTCTGCATTATAACCATGAATAGGTGTCAAAAAAGGCTTTAGGGTATGGATGGGCATTAGTTAGCCTGTTTTATGTATATGTAAATAACCGGTAAATTCCTTTAAATAATCATTGTAAATATAAACCTTGTAGATATAAAAATTTAAATTTTTTGAATTGAATTTTAAAATCTTAGAACAGGGCATTTTTTTTTGGTTCATGGTGGCGCAGAGGGTAGCCGCCTTAATCCCATTTACATATATACTAGGTGAAGCCCAAAAGGTCGTGAAATAGTGGAAAAATTATTCAACTATTTATTATTTTATTTAATGCCGGCAGATGAAGCTGTGTAAACCCTTTCTGACTATAGATTATCGTGTGGTTTCCGTCCTAGCCCATGTATATTTTTGTTCAGCATTTTTTTTCTTTTTTAACATCGTGTTTGCTTTGTTTTCTGATTTTACAAATAGTGAAAACTGATGATGATAATGAACAGGGAGTTTGGCTAAAATTTTGTTACAACTTGGATAAAGTACTGTAAATACTCATAAATTGCTTCAGAAAATTTTCTTATAAAATGCCTTTAGTTGTAGGTAACCTACAAATGATTTAACCAGTTCAGTAGTGAATATCAGTTGAAGATGATGATTGTTCTAGGCATCTCTCAATCAGCATATTTCCATAAATTGTTGCAAAATGTAAGAAATCGTCCGAAAAAGATTAATGACATTTTGCGAGGCTGCTAAAGTTTCTTACGGTAAAGGTCATCAAATTTTATCAGATGAACTGGGCATGAGGAGAATTGCTTCGAAATTTGTTCCACAAATGATGAAGGTTTATCAGAAACATCGTCTTTTGGAAACATACATGAAGCTTCAGGAACATATTAGAAATGACCCAGACTTTATCTCTAGAATTATTACTGGTGACGAAGCATGGAAAAATAGGTCTTCCCAATGCAAGAAAAGCAAGGAAACTCGGTCCGAAAATGAAGTTCAGGAAGAAGAATATTCTCTAGCGGTGCTTAATCACAGTTTAAATATTATAATGTACCTAATGAACTAACAAGAGAGGGGTACTTCAAGGCGTTAGAGAAGCGCTGGAATAGATGTATTCAATTCCGTGGAGACTTATTTTAAAGTTGATGGAAGGAAATAAATTACGAAGCAAATTAGAATTTATTTTATGGTAATACAGTATTTCACGCACTTTTGGTAATACCTCACATATCCTCTAGTGGCAAAGGGGAGAGGCCTACTAATTTACACCAGAGTTTGGAAAATATCAAAATCATAGTCCAGTTAAAAGCCGACATGTCCCGAAACTCTGCGTTTGAAGTAGCGCGTCAAAGGAAGTTGGGAAACTAGATAAAGGGAGTGAGTTCCAGACTCGACCAGTAGAGTATACGGAAGATTGAGCATAGCGGTTGAGTCTGGGGTCAGAGAGTTGGACAAAGAGAGGGTGAGACTGTGCATAAAGTCGTGTCTCAAAAACTCTTCTCAGTGGAGGAAGTATGCGATGGGAGTGTTCAGAAGAACAGTGTTCGTTGCAGTAACGATAGAATGGAGAGAGTGATGCAACAATTCCACGGGCAGAATGAGACTGGAGAGAGTTAGTGAGAGCGAAAGAATTGATAAGACGAAAACTTCTAGACTCCACCTTTTTAAGGAAAGCTGTACGGATGGAACAGCCCCAAAATGTGTGAAGCGTACTCAATACAGGTGCAAACAACAACCCTATAGAGGGCAAACAACTGGGGTGGCGTGCAAAAATTTTGAAGGCGTCTCAGAACACCCAACCTTATAGAAGCTTGTTTAGAAAGAGAAGTAATGTGATCCTTCCAAGAATGGTGTTGAGAAAAAGATACACCAAGAATATTAAGTACGGACGAAAGTTTGAGTTTCATGTTTTCGAAGAAGATGTCATAGTAGTATGGAAAGTTGTATTGAGTAGAGAGATGATGGAATTGAGGTTTTGAGGCACTCAAAACGACCATGTTTTCTCTGCTCCAATTTGAAATACGAGAAAGAGAGGTTACTTACTCCAAGGTCAACCTCCTAGCGTCAATTAACTGCTGTTGGGAGGGGTGGCTTTCAAAATGAAAGGAGTAATGGAGGGTGGAGTCATCATCAAAGGAGTGGATAGGTAATGAAGTAACAGAGAGGTCATTAATGAAAAATAGAAAAAGAGTTGGAAATAGTACAGAAACATGAGGAACATCACTTTTAATAGGTTTAGAAGAAGAATTGTGGTCGTCTAAAACAGCTGCTATAGATCTACCGAAAAGAAAGGCAGAGATAAGGCCGCAGAGGGAAGGACAGATTCCGAAAGTGGGAAGTTTGAAAAAATAAATGCTTTTTGCCAGATTTATCGAAGGCTTTCGAAATGTCTTGCGCGACATGTTGTGTCTTGCGATATGATTCATCGAAATTGCGAAGAATGGAGAACCAAGAGTCTGAGAGAAGAGAAATAAGACCACCGGTAGAACGTTCTTTACGAAAGTCATACTGATGATCAGAGATAAGATTAGAAGAATTGAGATGTTTCCTAGTCTCCCTGTTAAGGATAGATAAGAAAACTTTAGAGAAAACAAAGGGTAAAGAAATAGTTAGATAGTCAGAGGGTTGAGAGGGCTCCTCCTTTTCGGCACAAGCTGAATGAACGCACGTTTCCAGTGTGAAATGAAGGTCGAAGTAGAAAGACAAAGACGAAACACTTTACCAAGGTAGGGTGCTAGCTCAGAAGCAAAAGTTTTGAGAACCGCAGGAGGGATACCGTCAGGACCGTACGCCTTCTTAGTGTTAAGCCCAGAGAGAGCAAAAAGGATATCTTTAGAAGAGATCAATATATTTGCCATAAATGAGTAGGAGAGACTTGAAAGAGGAGGTATAGATCCGGATTCGTCTAAGGTGGAATTAAAGGAAAAGTGTGAACGAAGATTTCAGCTTTAGAAGAAGGAAAAACTTTCAGTTGTGCCGTCACTAGATACAAGAGGAGGGAAAGTGGAAAATGCAGAGTTAGCATGTTTTACATAGTTCCAAAAAGGGTTTGAGAAAGAAGAGCCGAAAAGATTGTTGTATTTAGGACGGAGGAATTAGTCTTTGGTGTTAGGGAAATTTTTTTTTTTTTTTTGGCACTATTCTCGGATGAAATATAAGTCGAATGCGTTTCAGACTCTAACCCCTAAAAACAGTATCTTGCGGAGAATAGTACGAGAGCGGATAGAGTTAAATCAAGATTTGGAAGGAAGGGAAAGGACATAGAATGTACGCCTCCATGACGAAGAGAATCATTTCGGTTATACGCTCTGTATATCTCAGAGAAAAGTTCCACGGAAACCGTAAATTATTTCATGAAAAATCAGAAAAGTACAACCGCAAGTCAAACCAGTTAGCATTACCGACATGCCAGAAACGTCTCCTCGCCAACGGCAAGGGCCTTTCTTACATAAGACTTGAAGAGACAGAACAAGATACAGAGATAAGAAGGTGATCGGATGAACCCGGAGGAGGAAAGAGCTTAACAGTGTAATGAAAAAGATAAACGGTTAAAAAAGATAAAGTATTGTTAGGTTCACCACCAAGACGGTCAAGGATTCTTCGGGTAAGGAGTTGCACCAACTGCTCAAGGAATTGCAGGTGTATATTATTCATAGTATCATATATTATATATATATATATATATATATATATATATATATATATAATATTATATATATATAAAAAATAAAAAATATAAACTATAAAAAAAATAAAAATTTTTTTTTTAAAATAATTAAAAAATAAATAATAATATATATATAATATAATAATATATAATAATAATAATATAATAATAAAATAAAATTATAATAATAACTATTTTCAAAGTACATTTTCAAGTTATTCAGTAGGTTCAAATTCTTCTACTAAACTAGAAAAAATAAGAGTTGTAGAATTATGTTAAAAGTAGCTACGAAGAGGATAAATATTGGTTTCCAGTTTGGTGGATTTAATATTTAAATATCTTTGGAATTTATTTAATAACAATTGAAATATTAATATGATTTATAATAACAGATAATAACTATTTAATAATAATATTAAATAATGAAAAAAAATAAAAAAAAAAAAATACAAAAGAGAAGAATAAAAATAAAAAAAAAAATAAAAAAAATAATAATAATAATATTAATAATGAATAATAATAAAATAATATAATATAATATTAAAATAGGGAAAAAATTAATAGGGACCTTCGTTCTTTATGTTGATGAAAAAATATTTAGATCGGAAAGGTTTCTCCGCCTGTCTTTACTAGAAGTTAAAAATGAAAATAATTTTTAAAAATAGAAAAAATGCATATAAAAATTTTTGGCTTTTTTTTTTTTTATTTAATAAATGAAATATATATATATATATATATATATATATATAATATATATATATATATATATATATATATATATATATATATATAATATATATATATATATATATATATATAATCGTCTCCTTCGTAGTGACCTTTGAAATTTTTTTTTTTAATTGAAAAAAATCATGTCCTTAATTATCAGAAGTTAAATTACAAAGATATAAAGTAAGTTCAAAGGTTTATCTTTGATATGTATTATGCATTTGTATTTGAAAAACCCTGAATTTAATTAATATCATTAAGAGAAATTATTTTATTTAACCAAATCTGGAGCTAAAACCCAACCTATACTTAATTTAAACACTCACATAAACTATAGCTAACCTATCAAAAAAAAATTTATCTCTAAATAGCAAATTATTAATATTTGTTAAATTTTTGTAAATAATAACATTATATCGCTGGAGAAACGTAATTGGTATTTTATTTAGAAAATATTTCAATGAAAATATTTAACGAAAATTAATAATAAAATGTAATAAATTATATATCATTAATTTTAAATAATTTCATTAAAACTTAAATTTAGTAGTAAATTAAATTTTAATTAACTTTACGCAGAGAATAGCTTGCTGAGCATAAAAATTGTAAAAAAATTACAGAACAATGATGAGTTATATTATATTAGATTAATATAAAATATTATATGAAATAACAATATATACGCAAGAATAAATGGTATAATAAAAGATAATCGATAAAACATAAAATCAAAATGAATAAATATAAGTAAATAAGAATAACAATAAAAGCAAAATACAATAACATTTGATCGGGTCAGTAAAAAAGAGATTTGTGTATTAATTACTTGATAATATTTATTCATAAATTGATTAAGATTTAGAAATTATTAACATATTACAGTAATACTAGAGGAAGATAAATAAACTGTAATACGGCATTACATTAGCAAGACAATATATCATTGTATTAATAATATATTTAAATTTACTTCACATTATTATTGAGTATTAATATTATAGTCTATTATTACTCATGTATTATCAAGCGAATATATAATATATAATAATAATAATAATAATTAATAATAGTATAATAAAATAATAATAATAATATTAATAATAATGAAATAATACTAAATAATAAAATATATTTATAATAATAATAATATAATAAAAAAAAAAAAAAAAAAAAAAAAAAAAAAAAAAAAAAAAAAAAAAAAAAAAAAAAAAAAAAATTATCTTATTAATTAATATTCCTTGATCAAAAACGTTTTCCAATTTCTATTATTTATTATTATTATTATGTTTAATATTTTTATCAATAATTTTATGTAATTTTTATTTTTAATGATTATAAGCTGTCATTATTATTATTATTATTATTATTATTTATTTTATTATTATTATTATTATTATTATATATTAAAAAATTTTCGTAATATATTTATTTAGTATTAAATATTATCTATTATGATTTATTATGAAGAAGTAATAGTTTCTTAAATTTAAAAATAAGTTTTTAAAATGAAAGAAAAATAATTAAAAATTAAATTATTTATTAAAATTATTAAAAATAAATTTTAAAAAAAATAACAAAAATAATATTTATTACAAAATAAACCAATAGCATTAAACTAGTGTAGATTTTTTTTATTATTATTATTATTATTATTATTATTATTATTATTATTATTATTATTATTATTATTATGATAGCCTCAGAGTAATGTTCATCAGACGCTTATTGTAGAAGAATTCGAACCCGACGTCTTTCGGCAATTGATTGAATATATTCACACAGGTTTTGTCACTCTTCAGCCACGAACTCTTCTCGGTAAGTCACTATTACCTATCAATAATAATAATAATAATAATAATAATAATAATAATAATAATAATAATAATATATGAATTTAGTTTTCCTAAAATATTGCAATACGTAAAGCCTTTAAAGAACTCTCTCTCTCTCTCTCTCTCTCTCTCTCTCTCTCTCTCTCTCTCTCTCTCTCTCTCTTCTCTCTCTCTCACTCTCACTCTCTCTCTCTCTCTCACTCTCTCTCTCTCTCACTCTCTCTCACTCACTCACTCACATCCAATGCTGTGTTGCCTATGTATAATGGTTATTCTTATGGTCTCCGAATATATATATATATATATATATATATATATATATATATATATATATATATATATATATATATATATATATATATATATATATATATATATATATATATATATATATATATATATATATATATATATATTATATATATATATATATATATATATATATATATATATATATATATATATATATATATATATATATATATATATATATATATATATATATATATATATATATATATATATATATATATATATATATATATATATATATATATATATATATATATATATATATATATATATATATATATATATATATCAGGTTTAATGAATGCCGCAGACTACTATGGTCTCGATGAGTTGCGCAAGGCGTGTTCAGGGTTTGTGCAGTGTTGCATCAACGTTGATACAGTTTGCGCACTTCTCGCCTCTGCAGAAAGGTACATTCAGTACAAGTGTACGAAGTCTATGGTCCAAAAGGTGAGAAAGTACGAGTACATTTTTAGTGGATTTGAACAAAAATTGATTTTTCTATATGGCAGGTCTAGCAAGCCGGCAGTAATATTGATATTGCTCATTCGAGACATATAATGTAATGGCAAAATAAATTGGCAACTCTTTTAAAAGAGGGTCTTTAAATGTTAATTTACTTATTTATTTATTTATTTATTATTCATAAATTAATGTTTATAAAATAACGAAATTTTATTCTATTACATTGAAATTTAATATATATATTATATATATATATATATATATATATATATATATATATATATATATATATATATATATATATATATATATATATATATATATATATATATATATATATATATATATATATATATATATATATATATATATATTATAATATATATATGAGCGGATAAATTGTGCATAAAAATACAGTAGAATGAAACAGTTATGTTTCAATGGTCCATGCAATGAGTCAAGGTGTTTGAAAGGGCGTTCCTGGAATAACTCTTTATAAAAAAAATGAGCATTACCCAATCAACAATAACCAAGAAAAACAATTTAAAAAGAAACCTAAAAAAAGTGAGGAAGTCATTTTATATTTCTTTTATTTTTTATCTATTTATTTATTTTTTTTCAGTTCATTTGGTTCTCTAAAATATGGGCTGGAGCTGTCCTCCGTTCTTACCTGACGGTTTTTTGTTTTTTTTTGTTTGTTTTCATTATTTCTTTCCAAAGGTTGTGACTTGTAACGTTTTTACTCTTCAGGTTTTAGAATTCGTCGACGAACACGGAAATGAGGTTTTAAATCTCGGGTCTTTCACGCTTTTGCCACAGCATGTAGTCAGATTAATTCTTTGTCGAGAAGAACTCACTGCCGACGAATTTACTAAGTTCCAGGTTAGAATTTATAGAAATACCTCATTCTTATATATTATTTTAAAATTTTTATTTAATTACACCTTCTAATTAATTGATTTATTTATATTGTTACGTAGTCTGCTTGTTTGATTGTTTGGGACACACACAAATTCTGCGACATGTGAAATATGTTTTAGAGGACATAAAACTAAAACTAATGCATTAATAGTAGTTCATAGCTGATAACATTAATTTTATGTGGAAAAAAAGTGATCTGGAACTGGAAAAATGTGTGGTCAATTCCTGATTTTAAATATTTCCGGTTTCACAAATTAATCAATCAGGATTTAATAAAAATTGAATGAAAAAAAGGGGGCCCGATTGGTACCATAGCCTTGGGGAAACATCGTTATGAACAAAAAGGAATTAAACTTGACTCTATTAATAACCGCCGAAGTGGGACACTTGACAAAGAAATTTAAAATAGGTTAATAACAAAGCGAAGGATAATTCCCTATGAAAAATTGCTTGGCGAGAAGTATCACATACCTTGTCAATAAAAAGTCTTTGACAACACAACACTCCCTATTTTCTCCAAGGACAGACTACTATTATTTGTAGGATGAAAAAAGAATGATATATATATATATATATATATATATATATATATATATATATATATATATATATATATATATATATATATATATATATATATATATATATATATATATATATATATATATATATATATATATATATATATATATATATATATATATATATATATATATATATATATATATATATACAAAGTTCACATCTCGCGGGCATTGCCCTATTCAAGGAGTGGAACTTTTCTAGGTAGAATATACCTAGGATTCCCAAGTAAGATCGAACCGGCTCTCTCAAGCACGTGAGTTAATCACTCTACCGTTTGAGCCACAGTAGACAACCTTATATTGATAAATTAAACTCAAACTGATAATCTTAAAGAAGGAAATATCACTTTAAATAATCAAGGTCATATGAAAGAGGATTTAGAGAGTAATCATATATCATTCCGATTTTTAGGGAAAGTTTTGGTAAACTGCAAAAATTGTCCTAACGAATCGGTTGGGACAAATTGCAAAAAATGTCTCATCAAATTTTAAAAGTTATTTTCTTATTAGAAAATAAATCGGTGAAGAGATTTTTCTTATGCTTAATAAATTAACATATCTTTTCTCTACTGAAAATTTTACTGTGACATTTTTGCCACTTGTCCCAACGATTCGTTAGGACAAATTTTGCATTGCATTTATGAAATAAACGTAGAGTCGAATAACACACACCCTTATAAAGCGAACAAAATGTCATCACCACGTCTTACCTTTTCGTTGTTCATAATTTTTATATATTCCTATTCATTAAGCCCTAAGACATTACCTGCAAATCAATTGAACATCTAAGAGAGAGATTACTGAAAGATCAATGGAATCTCTGAAGATGGACATAGATGAGAAGGAATGCTTGTTCACTTGGTGTTAGCTATTGAACTGTTATTAAAAATAAGAAACTACATAATTGCTAAAGGTATTAAAATTTAATAATGTTTCGGAATAGGAAAAAAGTTTTAGATCATTTAGAAAAGTTGGCACACTTCTGCTTAATTTGCGGGAGTGGGCATGGTTCATTGACACTTTAGCTTAACTATGTATGTATGTATGTGCAGGATTTGAGGCAATTGAGTTCGCTGAATTAATTGAATGACGAGAACCGTCAAGAAGGTGCGGAGTTCCTGTCTTTTGAAGCTTCACACCTTTGAAAAATTATTCTAATTTCTAAAGCACCTTTTTGTGATTAAATAATTTAATTGGTTATTTATTATTTTCAACAATAATAAACATTCAATAAATAATAACTATTATATTCTCAATATTGTCAACAATAAAAAGAATATTCTTATTCTCGATAATAATAATAATAATGAAAAATATTCATTCATAATATTCTCTAAACTAATTTTTCATTCTAGGCAGCCCTTATGTGGTCCAAAAAACACTGTGATAGCAGCCCAAATATCGATTTAAAAGAAGTAATCGGTAACTTCCTGGAATTCATCCATTTTTATAAAATTCCAGCCAATATTTTGATGAAGGAAATCCATCCTCTTGGACTTGTGCCCTACAGCATCATAATGAATGCTTTAGCTTACCAGGTTGTAGTTTAAATAAGGTTTACATGAAATTTTTTTTTAGAGATAATATCAAATAAATTATGATTGTATTAATATTAATAAGCTGTGTTTTACAGCATGTATGACTTTATGTATCAATATATTAGTTTGAAAAACTCCTTTTTTTTTTATTTTTTACTAAAAAATATTTTACTGGGTTAGGGGGTCTCAATAAAATATATTTTTTTTATGAAAAGAAGGGGGGAGACTTTAAAACATTGGGGAAAGTCACACCAAACCTTTATAGGTCGCAATGACCTATAAAGTGCCCCTGATGCCCCTGACCTATAAAGTGCCCCTGATGCCCCACCCCTCCTTAATCTTAAAATTTGAGGGTCCCAATTATATATGGCTTTAGAAAGTAAATTCTATGTCTTTTAATATTTTTATTACACTGTTTTGTTTATTCCTACAGGCTGATCCAACTAGTGTAGATCCAGCCAAGCTTTCGCCTAACAGACCCCGACGTTCTCATGGGCGGTCCATGTCTGTGCAAAGCTCACTAGATCCTCTGGGTTCGAATACTACTCTTTCTTCTTCCAATTCATCGGAACTAGACTCTGGAAGACATTCATCAGAAGGCGCAGGAGGAGGGACGGGTTCACCACTTGGTCATGTCAAAGAAATGTAAAAAAAAAAAAAAAAAAAAAAAAAAAAAAAAAAAAAAAAAAAAAAAAAAAAAAATTTTGCACAAATTTTTTTTTTTTTTTTATTTTTTTTTTAAATTTAAAGAGAGGAGCCGAGTATATTTTTTAATACATAAAGTAATTAATATTCAAGTCTATTTTTTTAATTTTTTTAATTTTTTTTAAGATTTTTTTTTGGAATTCCATTTTCAGATTTATACTGAATTTAATTTTTTTTTTAACTTAATTTTAATTCAAAGAGTGTTTAAGAGTTAAAACAATCATTTGACGATTTATGTTAATTACTACTACTATTATTACAATTAATTATTATTATTATTATTATTATTATTATTATTATTATTATTATTATTATTATTATTATTATTATTATTATTATTGTTTTTCATTTAATTTTTCTTTTTTAAATTGCTACGATTAATGATGATAATAATAATAATAATAATAATAATAATAATAATAATAATAATAATAATGGTGAAAATCAATATTTTTAAACTTACTTGAAAATATGATTGATTTTTAAAGCTCTTTGTCCGTTTCTCCGCACTTTGGATACCGACTCTCCCCTCCGAATTGAAGATAACTGTAAGATTCCTCCCGTCTCCTGCCGACGTAGGGTCATTCGCCAGCAGTTTCGGCGAGAGGGAGGATAACTGTAGACCCTGAAGAGAGGTAATTTTTTCTTAATGAATATTAATACAATATAATTACCCGATCATCTTTACTTTTTTAGGTATCCATATCTTTTTTAAGGTTTCATCTGATGTAACTGTTGAATTTATGGCCTTTCTAGAGGGAATTCTCAAACTTTGGGAGAAAAGCACTTAATAAAATCAAGAGAAAGATATAACAGGTTGTAAAATCATTTGCCGTAGTCTTTCCTTAAGACTGAAAGGGACCTCAGGGAGCTTTGATCTCCATTCAACTAATCTCAAGGTCATTCAACCAATGCCAAGTATTGGAACATTTGTTCCTTTGCCAAACGAAGTTGATTCCTATTTAGCTGCCATATTGGAAGGACAACGCTGTGAATCTCGGAGTAAGGAGTGTGGAATGGATTCTATAGCTTCTCACCTACAAGGTATAGCAAAACCATCATTATTTTTGGCTTTACTGATTGGGATAGTCAGCCGTCGTCCATTTTGACTTGAACACGAAAATCTAGTTTTCTTCGCACAAGTTTCACTGTACTAACTTATTATTTAGAAACTAAATTTAATTTATCCAGGCTTAACGACTATCGTACATTCATTATTACTAAACAGTCTACTAAACTAAATGAACTATTGTTCATGTTTTTCATCATTTAGTTCTTAAAGAGTAACACTAAACTTCTCTAAACATATTCCTTCTCTTCTAGTCTATTATTTTATCTTTAAGTACTACCTCCAAATCAAATACAGGGACTCACCTTCTCTTAAATGTCATTAATTTTCTTCTGAGTTTTGAAAATATCGTAAATTCTCAATAAAATATAGAAAAGGAGTTTAAGTTTTCTACCACTTATGAAACACTATAAGGATAAAAACTTTCCTGTCCGAACAATCTGTCAAGAAGCCAGTATTTTATTTTCTGTTTTTTATACAGTATCTCCTTACTACATTATTTCGTTTTTTTTTCTTGCTACATTATTTAATTACGTATTCTGATTGTCTGCGGACGTTCACAATTGTTGTTCGATCTAAATATTCCGATCAAAAAAAACTTATAAAGATCTGTCTTCATTTGTTCTTTACGGGAAGATTTTTATTGGCGGGTTTACTTACCTGATGAAGATTTCTTATTGACGTCTGTATTTTCATTGAGGAATATATGAACGAAGATTAAAAACTATTATGGTATTCTCTAAATTACTAGTAGTTGTTTATTTATTTAAGTTTTGACTAGTTAAAATTCAATTGTCCATAATAGTTTTTAATCTACATTTACCTCTCCTTTAGGAGCACCTTCGTAATCTTAATATCTATCTTCATTTCTCTTTTTGAATCGTGATAAACTAGTATTTGGTATTCTCTCTTGTACATGGGATGTGTGGTGGTCTATTAACGGCACTACAAATACAAATAAAAAGTGCCAATTCTTGTTTTTTTTTTTTTTTTTTTTTTTTTTTACGCTTAAATAACCGTCTACAGTTCTCTTACAAACAGATTAACTTCACGGGGAAATGATGAGTCATGCTTTAGGGTATAGTATATGGATTATTAAAAATGGTAAACAATATGAGGTGCCATATATATATATATATATATATATATATATATATATATATATATATATATATATATATATATATATATATATATATATATATATATATATATATATATATATATATATATATATATATATATATATATATATATATATAAGTGATGTATGTGGCATCCGCCGCATCCGCTGCATATGACAATATCCGCATCCGCAATTGTTAAATGCGGATGTATAAAATATTGAAAGTTATTAATTTGTTGTCTAATGTTTGATTAATTTTTTGTATAGCATGAATAAGAAAATAATTATTTTTCATATATATATATATATATATATATATATATATATATATATATATATATATATATATATATATATATATATATAATAAGAAATATAATTATTTTTCATATATATATATATATATCCTTTCCTCCTCTTATTCGCTCTGATGGTTCTGTTGCTAACACCCTAACTGAAAAGGCTAATCTTTTCGGCCTCCTGTTCTCCTCTAATTTAAACCCTGAAGGACTCCGGCAATCCTCTTCATACTACTTCTTTCAGATGTCCCATGCCTATACCTGTGATTACATTTGATTAGGTGTATACACTTCTGAAATCTATGAATGTTTGGAAGGCGAGCGGCCAGGATGGCATTCCTAGCCGAGTTTTAAGGAAGTGTGCTTCTGAAATGGCCCTGTCCCTCGTTCAACTTTTTTCTCTATGCCTCAATACTAGTACTTTCCCTCAGTGTAGGAAGCGCGAATTAGTCCAACCTATTCCGTTGAAAAGTAGCCACTCTGATCCTTCTAACTATCGATCTATAGCTCTCACTTGTATTCTGTCTAAGATTTTAGAAACTCCTCTCAACCCTCATTTCTTAGATCATCTGGAATCCTATCCCCTTCTTTATGATTATATTTATCAATATGTCTTTCAACGTTCGAAGTCTACTGGTGATATACTTTCCTATCACAGATTTAAGGTCTTATGCCCTTAGAGACCATGGGGAGACTTGTGTGGTGGCTCTTGGCATATCTAAGGAATTTGACCGGGAATGGCATGCGTCACTGCTTTCCAAGCTCCCCACCTTTGGGTTTTCTACTTCTCTTTGCTTACTTATGTCTAGCTTTCTTTCTAATCGTTCTATTTCGGCTGTTGTTGGTGAGGCGACTTCTTCTTCATTTCCTGTCAATAGTGGTGTTCCTCAGGGTTCTGCCTTGTTTCTTACTTTTCATTAATAATCTTCTCAGCTACTCATCTAACCTCATCCATTCATACTCAACCCTCCATTCTTATACTCATTTCAAATCTGCTCCCTCTTTTGAATCTAGAGTTGGCTCTCCTCTTCATCTTTCTGATTCCATTCTTGTTGATCTGAATAGAATTTCCAAGTGGGGTAGTCTCAACCTTGTGAAATTCAATGGTTTTAAAAACTCAACTTCTTGAAATCTCTCTAAGACACCTATTAACTTTTCTATTTCTTTCGATGGTTCTCCCATCTATCTTCTTGACAGTATAAACATCCATGGCCTTCACATAAACAAAAAAAATGTCTTGGAAACCTCATAGCACAATGGTTACTAGGGCTGCCTTAAAGAAACTGGGTTCTATTTAGGCTGCAAATATTTTTTTACTTCACATTTATTCCAATTATACAAGGGTCTCATCCACCCTTGTATGGAGTACTGCTCTCATATCTGGGGTGGCTCAGGTTTCACCCGTCTTTTGGATAGGGTTGAGTCAAAGGCTAAAATACTTATAAATTGTTCCGCTCCCTCTAAATCTTTATCTTTGCGACGTGACGTTGGTGCCTTGTCTCTTCTCTATGAGTACTACAGCTGTACTGTCCACTCGTATACCGTATTCTTTCTTTACGACGGCCTCGTAGCACAAGGGGTACATTGTCTGCACACAAATATTTTGTCTGCTGTGATGCCTCCTCATTTCCAGCCAACTTTGTGCTACGGAATCCTCTCTCGTTTTCTGTATTTCTTGCCGAATTTAATCTCTATTACTTTAAAGCCCACGTCTGTACTCACTTACGAAATTTGCTTTAATTGTGACTTGTAGGGTTTTCTTATTCTCTTATTGATCTAACACCCCCTCCTTGAACAGGGCTCTGCCCATGAGCGGTGGTGATATATATATATATATATATATATATATATATATATATATATATATATATATATATATATATATATATATATATATATATATATATATATATATATATATATATATATATATATATATATATATATATATATATATATAGAACGTAAACATCCGCATCCGCGGATATTAAAAATTGACATCCATATATATATATATATATATATATATATATATATATATATATATATATATATATATATATATATATATATATATATATATATATATATATATATATATATATATATATATATATATATATATATATATATATATATATATATATATATGTATATAATATGTTATATCGTATTATTATTGTGTGTGTGTTGTGTGTGGTGTGTGTGTGCGTGTGTATGTTTGTGTGTATCTAAGTTTATAAGACAAAAGAATTTGCTTCTATGTGACGAATATTTTCCAAAATGTTTTGCATAATTGTGAAAAAAGTTGGAAATAATTATAAATAAATACATGTGAAGTTATTTCTTATTTTTTATTTTTTTTTACAATGACAATCAAGTTAAAAAAAAAAAATAGTGTTTTCTTTAGTCAAATGATTTTACGTTACGTTACTAAAGTTTATATATATATATATATATATATATATATATATATATATATATATATATATATATATATATATATATATATATATATATATATATATATATATATATATATATATATATATATATATATATATATATATATATATATATATATATATATATATATATATATATATATATATATATATATATATATATATATATATATACAAAGAAAAGACATAAAAGTGAGTTAGAAAAAAACTTTTTGTTTCATATATTGTATGTACACATTTATGAAAAGTCTTAAAACATTTTAATGACATTATTAGAATATTTTATTTCAATATTTATTGGCTAAAACCGTTAAAAATTAGAATTGGCTACAAAAAAAAATGGCTATAAAAATGGCTATAATTAATTATTCTGTGGCTCTAAATATTTATGAATTCATAAATGAATTTTTCTGTGCTTTAAATATTTATAAGATCACTTTTGTTTATTTTTTATTAAATATTTATATTTTGGAAACCAAAGTTGTTTTCCTTAATGTTTAATATTTATATAAATGATAATTGTTAATGTTTGATGTTTACACAGACTAATTTATTAGGCTGTGATGTTACTCTGTTTAATTTACTTGTATTCTCATCAACCGAACTTCCGACAGTGTATAAAATTATTTATATATTAAAGGTTTTATTAATCCTTTACTTATGAGAACATTTACCAGAAGTGTAACACACACACAAACACATTTATAGTGGTCTTCAAATACTGAATGTTTCTTCGTAACATCTAATGACTAAGCTTGGGTACATTCATTCGTCTATTTGGTGAAACGTTTGTCGAGAATTTGCAATCGATCCAAAATGTTGATGAATCTGGTTTAAAAAAACTAAGTAGTGTATAGCTGATTAGTGGTAAAACTGAATATTAGTGTTCTTTGACGAGTGATTATTACCGATAATAGGATAAGAATGTTTTGAGTAAAGACTAATACAGAACGTTCATCATAGTTGCCCTTTTAAACAATGCAATGTCCTATTATTCATCTCGATTTGGGGAAAAAGCGCAAGTGAAGCTCGTTGCCTTAATAGAGCAAGAATAAAATTGCAATTAAATGGAAAAAAATCGGTTATTTTTTATAATTTCCAGTGTTGAGGAGCTATAGAAATAAGATTCAATTAAGTCTTTTAGTAATGTAAGAATTAGTTTATTAGTAAGTGTTTATCTAGCTTGCCAATATTAATACGAATGAGAAATAGAAATAATTTTGAATATGAATGAACTCAATTACCAAATATAACTAACATCTTGGAAGTGCAATACAACATCTTTAAAACTATGAATCATCATATTTTAAATTCAAAATTTGTATTTCAGAAAAAAAAATATTATTTAAGAACATGAACTCATTCTCTTAAATACTTGATGCATGAATGAAGTAAAGTATAAGAAATAGTAACCCAATAAGACATTACGGAGAAGGTTAGAATATATTCCTCAACCCTGAACTTAAAACTTAAGTGATACTTAGATTTTTTTTGATCTTAAGAGATTAGAAGAGTACGTGGTTAAAAAAACAATTTATTTTTTATAAATTTATATATTTGTAAAAATAACATGTCAACAATATACTGAGCATTATAAAAATTGAAAATAAAAATGGATACTTTATATTTAATAAGAAATTAAAAAAATTACAATAATGAACATTAATTAACCTATAATGTATTATATGGTAACAATATCTGGACACTCCATAAATATGTATTAACCTGTTTTAATATTAAACTCAAAACAACGATTTCGAACGTATTATAGACTAATTATCCTTGGATAGACTAATAGCCATGTTCAAGATGTTCCATTGAAGTTTCTAAATTATAAATTATTTGACTCACCATTTTACATGATCGAACTTATACAGAAAAATGTGGAAGGAAGAGGTGGGAGGTTTTCTTTAAGGTTTTTTTTTTGCTTGAAATTCAAACTATTGTGAAGCTCAACTCGATTATAAAGCCATACAAAAATACAGACTTTCACAGTTTTTCTCCTAAATTTTGAGTTGTTTGAAGTTGTTTCGTGGTTAATTATAAGTAGGCTAAGGATTAGAAGTCAATAAAAAAAAGTAGTCGAATAATAATTAATCAGCTAATAATAGGAATTATAATAGTGGTTGGTAACACTTACACTGTATATAGCAAAACCTAGAATTAATGATTTTTCATAAGTGTAAATGAAACAGGAACAGTTTCAAGGAACTGAAAAAGACAAAGTATTACTGACTCTGCAGCGCTACTTCTTAAATACGCTGTAGACATTAACATTAATACTAAACGTATTAAAGTTAACAATCATTTTGGCTCCTTTTTTTTTTTTTTTTTTTTTTGGGGAAAAATATTAAATTCAAATTGAAATTTCGGAGGACATATGAAAGACAAATTATAGAATGAACACTGAAAGAATTTAAAGGTAAAGAAACTTTGGCAGATTAACAGAGATGCTTTAGTCAGTTCTGGAGAAGTTCAGGAAATAAAAATAAAAAAAGAATTAGCAAGCAATATTTCACTTGCATAGAGAGTTGCAGGATTATTTAAAGTTACAAAGGGATAAAGATATATATTAAGTAATTAAATCAAATTGTAGTTTTGCCTCCATTAGAATATGAGGTAAACTGTTGCTCCCCAAATTCAAATAAATGAACAAACGAAAACTATGTGTTTGTCATGACGTCATCCAAATCTCCCTCCACCAAAATAACAAAACTTGCTTGATTTGAATCAATTAACGAATCACAGACAGAAGTTGAATAAAATCACGTTAACGTAATATATTTCACAAAGTACCGTTATCCAGACTCTTATAACATTGCATTTCATTATTTAATATATATTTTACTTTGGTTAAAATTACTACCATCAAATGACAACCTATTTGTGCGAAGGAAAAAAATTCAAATAAAACATTTCCTCTTTTGAGTTAACTAACATACAAACATAAAAATAAGTACACCAGCTTTTGTTTTTCAGTACAGGAGGCAATAAATATAAACCCTGTAAGAAAATTTAAAAATTTTCATGTTATCACATTATAATGTAGGAATGTTGAAACTCGATTTTCTCAATAAAGTTTGGATAAAGTTTTATTTTTCGGAGACATATTTTACTTTATTATCTGGTGTCGGAAACCATATTTTTCCCAAGAATAATAGAAAGAAAACCTTCAAATGTTACGTAAAAAACACTAATTAATTAATATTTGTAAATTAAAGGGAAAATATATTAACTGAAACTTTACCATTCTTTAAAGAATATTTTAAATAATTCAGAGCAAGAATCCAAAACATTAAAAGAAGTCAAAACCTTCGATGAACTAAAATATTTCAAATGACAGAATTTAATTATAATCAGAGAGCTTAATTAGATTTTAAACAAAATAGCCCTATCACTGCCCTTTGCAAAATGCTAGTGCAATAACTGAACATTTAATCTTATTTTGTTTTATTTTATATTATTATATATATATATATATATATATATATATATATATATATATATATATATATATATATATATATATATATATATATATATATATATATATATATATATATATATATATATATATATATATATATATATATATATATATATATATATATATATATATATATATATATATATATATATATATATATATATAAGGGAACTTTGCTAGAAATTTAAAAAATATATAAATTCAATATATATATACATAATTTACTGTCTAATTAGCATATATATTACAACCTTAATCTTATAGTACATTTTATGTATACCTTCTAAATTAAAATTAGATTCTGAAGCATCTTGATGATTCTTTAATCGTCTCACTCAAAAAAATATTTCCACGATGCAACATTATCCAACTTTAAAATAAAAGTGGAATTACTGGCAAAAGCCTCAGTGGACAGATAGAGAAATGTGACTAGAAATGACCTCCTGGAAGTGAATGTAAATTATATCAGTGATACGAGTTTGGCAGATGCGTAGACGTGTTAGGCCTAAATCTTGTTGACGGTTTCGAACGTGAAACAATGATCATTCACTTAACCTTGGTTTAAATTAAAACTATGAGTTTCGCTCTAAAGTGTTTTTTTTCTGCAAGTAGAATAGAAAGAAGTCGAAGGTTTTGAATTCAACCAAACAATGATGTTTAACAAGAGCGCATTATTGTAGTTACCGAGTAGGAATGGTAGACAAAAAGAGGAGGCGCTTTTGGGTGGACTGTCAGCCATCTCACTGCCAGGAACTTTTACATCAGGAGAAACTAAAAATTTAATAGTTTTCGATGGGAATCGAGAAGTTTTAGAAACTGCTCAACAATGGAAACAATTAGTACAAGTTGTTAAAGCGATATGGAAGACTTATTATATTTATTACATAGGAGTTATGACCCTGTCAAAAATAAAGTTGTCAATTTTCCAAAAGAAGTACAAACTATGTGAGTATACTATTTTGAAAGACAGCGACCGCACCAACAACAAAAACAGATTTAGACCCTATTATATAAGTTTGATACAGCTATTAACTGTATCATGTAACAAAGTAATACGACTACATGACTTGGTTACACAGTCCACTGCAAGACAATAGCAAGAGCGTGTAGTTTCATAATATAAGGTGTCTCCTTGGTTTGAGGATATATAACGGTAAGGAATAAGCTGTAAATCCTATCTTCATTAGGTAAAATTCTAAAGGAGGCTGGACCTTAGAAAGTGAGGAGCATCTTAACGATTTTAATGAGAACTATATACATTATAAACAGAAAGGTTTTTCAGGTGAAGGTGATGAAAATATTCAACGCTTTTTCAAAACTTCAGCAAACTTTGTACCCTTTGAGGTATGCTTTTTATCACCTCAGTTGGATAAGACACGTACAAAGATAAGGGTACAGTATCTGTAACAGGATGGCCACTTGTACAATTAAGGAAACATTAAGAACTGATGATCACTTGACAAGAAACTTCGGCTACTAAAATTGTATAAAAAATCCTTGCCCATCTCCAGCAAATTGTACTTCTAAAAAGCCTCGCGGTAGTTGAGAGAAAGAACATCAAAAATTAAGAAATCACTTGAAGTCACAAGAGGGCTACTGTCAATCTAGTTCTAAGGAGCAATTATACCCTGTTGTCATCAAAGGCAAGCAGACTTCGGTACTTATTCACACCGTTTGACATATTTGCTGGGAACAGAAAGTTCACACACACACACATATATATATATATATATATATATATATATATATATATATATATATATATATATATATATATATATATATATATATATATATATATATATATATATATATATATATATATATATATAATATATATATATATATATATATATATATATATATATATATGTCAAACGTAGGACCCCATACCAATTACAGGACTCTCATATTTTACTGTTGTCAAACGATCACAGAGTACCCAAATATAAGATGCAAACTCACACATTAAGAGGGCATATTTTTCTCCGAAGATCTTTACTTTTGTGCCACCACAGGGTGCTTGAATCTCCAAAACGAAATATTCATATGGGGAACAAGATGGTCATTTCCAAGGTATAAATTATAAGACGATAATACGTATTGTAGAACAATGGGGAAATATTAAAGAAAAATAATATATATATATATATATATATATATATATATATATATATATATATATATATATATATATATATATATATATATATATATATATATATATATATATATATATATATATATATATATATATAATATATCTTAATAGCACCAGTATTAAAAAAAAAACTAAACAAAAAATATTATTTAAAGATATATTGTGTAAAAAGTTCCTTCAATTATGCGCATTGGACATTTTTTTTTCTTTAATTTTTATTAAGCAAATAATAATAATAATAATAATAATAATAATATTGATGGAATAAAAAGGTGAAAAAAAGGAAATCCTTTTTACTCCTAAGTTGCATGGGTATATTCACGTCCTTGGTAATGGATGAAATGGGTTTGAACGATATACTCAATTCTTAGCTTTATACGAAGTCTGATTCGACTATTATAAAAAGTGTTTAAAATCGCTATCTAAAAACATGAGGCACTTGTCATAGGCAAATTTATATCACTCTCCTTCTCCTTATTTAGTTTCACTCTTCTTTCTACCTTCTATACATTCTTATCCTTCTGATTTTAATCATGGGGTCGTGTCCAATAACTTTCACACCATTAACCTTCTTAACCCTTATTAGATTTTTAGTATCGTGTCTTGTTTGCTTGTTAAATCCTTTTTGACTCTTAGCAAAGAACATCACTTTTTCTCTCAATACTGAATCCTTTTTGATCCCCTAACAAAGTACATCACTCTTTTTCTCTCAATGCCTCACTCTAATAAAAAGCGGCTCCGTTAGCTCACTCAACGACAGATCACTCGCCTAGCAAACGAGAGTACCAGGGTTCGAGGTCTGGTCGGGGCGGGAAACGTGAACGGTTTCTCCATGCGTTTAGCTCCGAATGATACAATCGTTAAAACGAATACATTAGTGATGTGCTCTTGTCTCTGATGGGAAATTATTTCCTCCAGCCGCGATAGGTATGGCCCAGTTAGCGGTATCCTCCGTGGCCCGTGAAACCCAAGGATCTTCCTCGAAAGATCCCACTTTCAGAACCTAAGTCCTTCCTGGTGGATGAAGATTATTTATTTTACTCCAACAAACTACTTCTATTTCTCACCTTCAGTAATTCACACTTTCCTCATTTTTATCACACTGGTTTTATTATTTCATCATCCCTTCAAAATACAATTTCCTTTACTTTTTTCAACTGATTTTTGATATGATCCCTTCCCTTTCACCAATTTACATCACTCTTCTATTAGTACCTCCTCTACACCTTTTCCAGTGCAAGCCAACAATAAAAATCAAACTCATTAATTTACTTTCATTACTATTCTAAATTTTTTCATTGAAGACCCTAATACACCTCAACATTATCTTCTATGTTGATCTATCTACCTCTCTCTCTATCGTTTTAGACCGCCTAAAATTTTTTTTACCAAAATTCGCGCGCACACAAATTTACTTCTTGGCTAACCTTCTTTCCACTTCTCTTTTACTCACTTAAATTAGTTCCTCTTCTTCCTTTCTCTTCTTCTTTAAGTGGCATCATATGACACTGATTATTACTGTAATGATTCTCAACAAATATTTTGCAGCTTCGACTATTATGTTTCTAGTCCTTACTGAAAATCTTTCTCACCTAAACTATTCTAGTTTAGGTTTAGGAGCTTCTATTCTACTAAACTTAAGAGAATTTCAATACATCGGTAACTATTCCTTCCTTACCCTGATAATGGAGTTTCCCTTTTATATATCTAAGCCAATAATAATAATAATAATTATAATCAGAAGTATTTAGATGCTTTACAAGGAAGTACTTATAATATAGTAACTTCTTCCCTTAATTTATGAAATTTATTTAATCTTTATTTTCATTTAAGTCCAAAATTTTTCCGAGTACTTGACCTCATAACTTTTATTTAAAGATAGATAACAAAAATCTGTCTAATAATTCTTTAGTTATATCCTTCATTCAGTGTCTCTGAGAGTTTGGGTTAGATCGGTCAGAAGAAAAAAAAAGGAAGATGCAGGAATCTCCGAAACATTTATACTACAGAAATTTTACAAGAAAGTAAAAATGCGTATCTCGCCAGATTGCAGCCTATAACTATAAACAAAATAAACCATTCTTTTTGCTTACATAATACTGTTTTAAAAAAATAAAGAATATCTATAGTAGGTTGAAAGATAAACTGGCCTGTACATAAAAAAAATCCTTAAAAATTACATATACTTATTTTAAAAGAGAGAAATAATATTTCACATAAATGAGACAATTATACGTACTCAAATGCTTTGCTGAACTCTGTCCAATTTGTCCACAGCTTCTACTTCTTATATCACAGTACCTTTAACCAATGCAAGCTTTTCGCTTGTCCGTAGACATATTCCCATTTTATTAGCATATTTCAACACTAATGTCTTCGTACACAACATTTTATCAAACTTTTCATTTAGCGTTTTAATCCGCAATTTCTTCATCATACTGACAGTCTCCCTTTAAATCTCTCCCTACTTTATATATATAAAGGCCTTTTCAAAATATTATCGTCAGCCTAGTTAATTAATAATGTTAAGCAACTACCTATTACAAAACATCTCACTAAATGAAGACATTATAAATCAGATTAGCGATATAAATGCCAATGTCTGACTCTCATTAAAAAGAAACTAATCTCCCAAAGCTTTAATTATTTTAATGCAGTTACAGTTGATTGGTTAAAAGGACTTACGGATAAGACATTGATTACCAGTCCCAAGTCTACTCCATCAAAAAAACTCTCTCATTCACAACTTAATTTCAGCCTCCTACATTAATAAACAATCCCAAGCTAAAATTATAATATGTAATACATTCCTAACCTCATTATACTTTCCACTCTTAATAATAATAATAATAATAATAATAATAATAATAATAATAATAATAATAATAATAATAATAATAATAATAATAATAATTTCGATTACTAATATTCCCTTCAGACTTTGAGATTACAATCAATATCACAGAATATAACTAAAATCCCTATTATTAGTAGTAGTGGTAGTAGTATAAATAGTAGTGGTAAAAGTACTTTTACATACTTTATCTAGATTGTGAATACTCACACAAATTCCAAGTAAATAAGAACTTGGAATGCATTTAAATGATTTATACATGTTGGCGTGGGGTTGTGTCCACAAATATCCGGGATATCTTAATCTAATAAGTCTTTCTTGAAAGATTATGAGCACCAATTATTATTATTCTGAAAAATTATATATATATATATATATATATATATATATATATATATATATATATATATATATATATATATATATATATATATATATATATATATATATATATATATATATATATATATATATATATATATATATATATATATATATATATATATAATAAATTTAAATAAATATTGAATAAATACTTGAATTTATTTTCACATTAAAAATAAAAATAAAGAATGAGAAGAATGTTATATGAATAATTACTCTGAGATGATAATACTAATACTAATAATAATAATAATAATAATATTTCTATTAATAATTGACCCATCAAGCTTTGAGATTATAATCAATATCATAATATAATTAAATTTCTTTAGATTTTAGGAACTCGATTTATCCAAAGTAATGAATGATGAGAAGCGAAAGTTCTTTACGAGTATTTAACTCAAATTGGTCAGTTAAGAATATTCAGGATTTATACAGTAAAGTGGACCAAGAATAGAAAAAATTACTTAATTGACGAGCACAAAAGAATAATGAGGCAACAATAAAAGTTCACGGAAAAACAGAGGAAACAATGAGAGGGAGAGAGGGGAAGGGAGGGGGGAAGGGAGGGAGAGAGGAAGAAGTGAGGGAGAGAGGGGAAGGGAGGAGGGAAGTGAGGGAGGAGGGAAGTGAGGGAGAAGGGAGGGGGAGAGGGAATTGAACGGACATGACGATGAAATTAAAGCCATTTTTGCAAGAAAAGAACATTTTGAAGAATGTTAAGAACATTTTTTTTTTTTTTACACGAGAAATGAAGAAGGAAGGAAGGAAAAGAGAGAAAAAAAAAAGGTAGATTACAAAATAAAACTATTAAAAAAAAGTAATTTTCTTGTTAAGATAATAAGAAAAAGACAGTATGACGTTTTCAAGGATAAAGAACTGGTGATATGAACACCAATATGGAAATAATATGAATTTCTTTGTAATAGATACATCAAATACAACAATCTAATCAAAATTGAATTTCTAATTCGGCTTTTCAAATCCTGAAAAAGGATATTGGAAAAGAATCCAAAATATAACAACTCCTTTTTCCTATTCTTTTAAAATATTATTGAGAACGACAATTACTGAAGAGAAAAAATATAAAAACTAGAAACTTTTAAACTTAATATCAATTTAGAATCCTGTAAAAAGAATTATTTTATTGCGCGGACAAAGAAAGAGCCCCATCCCCTTATTACAAAAGTACCTACATTTAATTTTTTTTATATATAAAAAATTTCTTCCAATAACCTCTTCAAACGCCAACTACCTTAATTGCTTTTAAATTATTCGGAAAAGGTCAAACATGAAAATGTGACATGTGCGATGAAAATAAATATAAATGTGCATAAACAAATATAAATGTGCATAAACAAATAAAATACTGTGCGATAAATTTAAAAGAAATTGGTACAAACATGAAATAAATATTTAAATAAAATTTTACGTAGACAATAAATAATCACAAAAAAAAAAAAAAAAAAAAACAAAACAAAAATAAAGACAAACAAACCCAAACCAAAAATGTTAAAAAATTTCCCAATCCGTCAAATCATTGGGAGAAAGAACACCTTCTTCATCTCCAATGGCAGGAGGAACCTTCCCATCGGCTTTGATGTCAAACAAATGAAGTTTGGAGTGTTTGAAAATAGTGCCATCTCTTTCCAAACCCCAGATGCAGTTATCCACTGAGGCTGAAACAAAAAACGTAAAATAGGTTAAAAAAAAATATGTTTTCTTAAAAAAAAAAAAAAAAAAAAAAAAAACCTGCTAAGGTGAATGTTAACCTGTGGGTAAATTTTCCTTCATTAACAGCATGTTGCATTGGAGGGAATAGTTAATAGACCTCATATTTACCCCATATATTCTCTTCACTCTCTGTAAAGAGCATTTTCCAAATAAGCATATGTTTATATTAGTTACATAATATGTACATGTGTCACCTTTTATTGCTTCCCATTTTTCCTTAAATTTTTTTTATATTTTTAAAGCTTTACCAACTAACTACCAATATTTATGACAAATTTTCAGTTCTAAGTGTCTCTTTTCAAAATACACGACTGTCGCTCTAGTTCCAGGCTCAGCTTAATTAGGTATCAGAATTTAAATGTACTTAAAGAAATTTGATAACCGTATTCAACAATAGATAACAAATACACAGCAGTTGACTGATTAAAAAAAAAAAAAAAAAAAAAAAAAAAAAAAAAAGGTCAATAATGATTTTTTGGGGGTGGGGGTGAAAGGGAGGGAGGGAATAAGATCCAAGTTTATTTTAATCTTCTATAAACGTCAAGGACATAGATACATTACACTATATATATATATATATATATATATATATATATATATATATATATATATATATATATATATATATATATATATATATATATATATATATATATATATATATATATATATATATATATATATATATATATATATATATATATATATATAATATCTCCTCTGGTGAGCAAAGGCCATAGATCACCTAATTTCCACCAGAGTTAGGGGTATGTATTCTTATAGCATTCGAATTTGAATTTCAGATGAAAAGAAATAATTCTCAAGACCCTTCCCTTAATTTCATCTTACCAAAATCAAAAGAAAAAAATTAAATAACGTGGAATATAAAAAAAAAAAAGAGGAAATTTTCTGTTTATATTTCAGAATAAAATTTTACAATTTATTACCATAAAATTGGATATATAAGGAAATGTGTTGCATTGAACAATTTTCATTCAGCCATTCAAATTTAATGATCACATTACCTACATTATTAATTTATTCTTTATTCCAATAAATTGAGTATAATGACGTCGGGCATTTCCTGTAGAAGGAACACGACTAACTATTAATACTGGATTAAATAACGAACAACACACAGACACGACGCATAAATAACTCTGCATAAGAATCATAAAACGAACCATTACCATCGTTATTCTAGGTAAATTAATATACTCGTAAAATGATCAAGATATCAGCTACTTCAAGCATTAACTTTACCCATTAAAACTCATGACTCAAAAATTCCAGGTCTACAACCCTAATTTTAATAAAATAAAATAAAATGATTATATATATATATATATATATATATATATATATATATATATATATATATATATATATATATATATATATATATATATATATATATATATATATATATATATATATATATATATATATATATATATATATATATCCCACCTGTGATGTCCTGGAATTTGTGCGAATGTGTTGGTATTCTCTTCCATGAGTTTCCTATATAATTAGTTGATGTAATACCTTCTCTCACATACAAAGCACCGCCGAAGTTTTCTCCAGTACACGGTGTGACGGCATACACTAGATCCTCACTATATATATATATATATATATATATATATATATATATATATATATATATATATATATATATATATATATATATATATATATATATATATATATATATATATATATATATATTCTCCAAGGATGGATATGGCGATTGTTTCTAGGTTTGAATACATGTCCACTATCATAACCACTCCAACATCCCCGTAATCAATAAAAAAAAAATTACTTTTAACAGAAACATTTAACCATTACGATTCCCTTCAGGATTTCACCTTATTAACCTCACAACCATCAGATCATAAGTCATTTTCTTTTTATCAGTATGTTTTAAGTTAATATACTGATAAAGAATCTTATATCAGGTAAAAAAAAAATTGTATAAATATAAGAAGCAATTTCAAAAGGGAGTTTGGTTAGTTTA
This sequence comes from Armadillidium nasatum, assembly GCA_009176605.1. Classification (NCBI taxonomy): domain Eukaryota; kingdom Metazoa; phylum Arthropoda; class Malacostraca; order Isopoda; family Armadillidiidae; genus Armadillidium; species Armadillidium nasatum. Next base: position 42,893 of record SEYY01024904.1, read on the forward strand.
TTTTTAAAGATAATTTCATTTGTTAACTTCCTTCATTCATTCTTGGTGGTTTGAGGTTGTGACGTCAATTCTCAAGTTATATATATATATATATATATATAATATATATATATATATATATATATATATATATATATATATATATATATATATATATATATATATATATATTAGGGGTTGGCCTGGATAGTAATTTTTTACTATCCGCGGATGCGGATGCGGTTGCGGATATTCAATTGCGGATATCCGCAGATGCGGATAGTTTAATTTTTTAAGAGTTTTTGCCATAGATTCTTGGAATTTTAAATATAATATCCAGAATCTTTGTTACCAGGGTGTGGGACGGGGACCCAACTCTTGAACACCCCACCAACCTCCACCCATTTGGAAAAAGGTTATATATATATATATATATATATATATATATATATATATATATATATATATATATATATATATATATATATATATATATATATATATATATATATATATATATATATACAGCCAGTAATTCAATATTACCTTCACACTTCACAGTTTCACATATTCCATTTGAAGTTAATAATTGGTAAGTTATTTTTTAGAAATAAAAGCTTTTGGGTTCTTTCAGGTGAAAGTTTGATTCGCTTTTCGTCGTAAATGAGGCCTGCTCCACTGAAAAGACGCTCACTAGCAACCCTAGTTGAAGGACTTGCTAAATAAATCCTTGCCAACTCAGCAAGAAAAGGGAAACTTTTGCAATTATCTCTCCACCAAACCAGTTGGTCTTTATCTGCCTCCAAACGTGGGAGTTTCAGATAATTTTCAATAATCGATATTGTATCCTTTGACACTTCTGACTGTGATTCTTCATCTCTGCTGGAAGCTAGAAGATCTTTCATTGATTTAGCAATGCTTAAGCTAACAGATTTTGCTTTCATTTTGTATCTGAGAGCTTTTGCTTTTTCTTGAAAGGCGTTATTTTAGCTGTTTCTATCATCTCATCTCATAAGCATCCTAATTTGATTTTAACATTCTGAGAAACAAGTGGTTTAAAAATTTTTGTTTTGTACCTAGGATCTAAAAAGGTTGCAATTGTATAAGCATCATCATTTTCCAGGTTTTCAAATCTGTCGTTCATCTCCTTCATTAATGTTTCAGTCATCCTTAAAACTCCCTTAGACTTAATAACATTTGTTAACACAACTTTCAATGTTGAAACAAGTGGTATCACATCTGACAAACATGATTCAGCTGAATTTATAGTCTTTGTTAATTCTTCAAAAGGCTTAAGGAATATTAATACAATTATTTAAAATGTCATTTTCGTCAGCTGTTAGAGGCTTTATTTTTGTGCTGCTTGAAGCATAAAGGCAAATGGCCTCATTAATTTCGCTCATCCTCTCAAGCATATGCAAACTACTATTCCAGCGTGTTTGAATATCTTGCATGACAGAAAGTGGACGAACATTTAATCTTGTTTGTATTTTCTTCAGCTCATTTTGGGCTACAACGGAGTGATTGAAATGCGTAGCAATTAACCTACATTTGGTTATTAAATCGGATACACATTTTTGACTCATAATGGAATTTTTAACTACTATCTGAGTTTGGTGTGCAAAGCAATCTATATTTTTCACTCTTGCCAGAGAAAGTGCTTTTTTTTATATTTTTTACTATCCGCGAATGCGGATGCGGTTGCGGATATCCAATAATGCGGATATCCGCGGATGCGGATGCGGATATCCGGTCCACCTCTAATATATATATAACAAAAAATGTGCAGTTAAAATTTGTTTGTAAAGGAAACAACCTAAATTTAATTGCTATTTTTAAACTCCCAAAGGAATGTGATAGTTACTATTTTTTTTAAAATAAATAAAAGTTTGCATCACACGGGCATTGGGCATTGCCCAATTCGAGGAGGGATCAAACTAGCACCTTCAAGCATGTATGTCAACCGCCCTACCGTTATGACACGGTACGATTTTATTTGCAATAACTTCGTTCTGTCAGTGTAGTATATATATAACAGAAATTACCTTTTGTAATTTATATCCTTCTATGAATGTGAAATTAGTATCATGTAATTGTGTCAGAACTAAAGCTGAAAATGCAGAAATTTAAGGAGGCGTAGTCCGATGTACAAAGTCTGATAATTTGTGTTCAACTCTGCAGAACTACTACTAAGATTTGCAACTGATTTGATTTTTCCACTACATAATTTTAACAACGAGGTGGTGAAGCTATCATAACTTCACATTTTGTATTTTCAGCATTAATTTTGTTTTAACGGAAGTAATTACAATTAATTGCAACGAATAAATCAATTTTGGTGATTAAAAACAATGAGTTTTCATTTTACATAGACAAATTATAGAAGAACCTATTGTAAGCTGAAATTTAAATTATTATTTATTAACTAAAAAAAAAAAAAAAAAAAATTTGACTTTCTTCTATAACCAAGAAAAACTATAATGCATGTAGAGCTGAACAAACAATTCAAATAACTTATTTTGTCATACATTAAGTAGGAAATAAATTTTCGAGTGCACTGTAACTTGAGATTTACAACAACATCAAAAAAAATATTTACATATTCTACTCACCTTATTGATAGAGATTGAGCACGAATTCCAGAAACTATCACCCAAGAAGTTCCTGTGGATAATTCGGGAAAAATAGCTTCTCTGACATACACCCTGAAGTTAGAATCAATTGCCCATACCATATGGCTTTTGTTACCAACATAAACCTAAGACAATATAACAAAGATGTAGAAGAAATATAATTTAATAATGGGAGGTTACTAGATTTGAACGTCAGACCTAAGGGAATATATTCTACTAGATTTGAACGTCAGACCTAAGGGAATATATTCTACTAGATTTGAACGTCAGACCTAAGAGAATATATTCAAGTTATGAATGACATGGGTATATTTAATGTGGGCGAAATGTGATTTACAGAAGTTGTAAGAAGATATTTGTAACACCCATAACTAGATCACAAAATCAAATTAAATAAGTTTTTTTTTTCAAAGGTCATATTCCACAAGGAGATCTCCACAAAGTCATCACTTGTCTGAAGAATACTCCAACTTAACGTTTTATAACACCATCCAAAAATACTTTTTCATGAAGGATGAGCATAATACTTCCCAATAAAACAATAAAAACTAGAGAAAGCAGGAAAATGATGATACAAATTACTTTGGTACATAGAGCAAATTTTTTTGCAAGGTTCGTAAGAACAAATTTAAATTCACTAAATTTTACTTAATTTTCATCAGCAACAAAATATTAAATTAGTCTGTACCTAAAAAGATGAAATGGGTAAGACTATTACAAAAACTATTGCTGGATATATTTAGAGACTGTCAATGCAAATATGTGTAATAAATTTATAAAGACCGTTTTATTTTTTTTACCACCAATCACGGACAACGCCCTTTTTAAGGGGGGTAAAAATATAAAAGTAAACCCATCCAAGCTTAACGCAAATCTCACAGATGGTTGCAGACGGTGGAAAATTAATGCAGGAGGAAAAATGATGATGATGGCAGAGAGTTCCACAGAATAGAGGTGGCTGGAAAGGAGGCGTCACAAAGAGCAAGTCTGGGGTTTCCAATATTCACACAAAATTCTTGCGATAGCAGGGCATCATTTGCGCTACGAGGGCGACTCATGTTGTGAATTTTTTAATTCTCTCGAGCACCTGCCGCTAAAGTACCAACAGAAAGGAGATTGTGTGCTAACGTTACGTCGCAGAGATAAAGTGTCAAGAGAGTTTGAAAGTATGGGACAGTTTATTAACTTTTGGGTTTAAACTCAACCCAAAAGATAGATGGAACTGGATCCCCCTTTTCCAAAATATAATCACACACGGGCGGATAAGACCCTTATATAATTGGAGCAGCTGTTCAGGATAATAAAAAAAATATAATAATATAAATTATATTCTCTGTTTCTTTAAGGCCGCCTTAGCAACCATTGTGACATCAGATTTACAAGACAATTTATCGTTTCTGTGTTCATACCAAGAATGTCTATGTTGTTTACAGGTGAGACGGGAGAGCTGTCGAAGCGAAGGAGAAAGGAAATATGGGAGGGAGATGTTAAGTTTAAGTTTTTAAAGAGTTGAATTTTAAAGGTTTGCGGTGGTTCCACCAGAAAATCCCATCCAGGTCGGCAAAAAGAGACTCAAAATTGAATATGAGAAAGAACTCTAGAAACAAAATAAAGAATTGATCAGAAATGAATTGAAGAATGGAGAACTGAGTCATCGGTATAAGAATGAACAGGGTTAGAAGTGCAGGGTTAGAATATCGTTGATGAAAAGTAAGAATAAAGTTGGAGATGAAAAGAATTCTGCGGAACACCACAATTAACAGCAAAGGAGGAAGAGGTCACTCTATCAACAAGTATAGATATGTGAGAAAACTAAACATGAATAAGCAAAGAGGAGGAGGAAATCCAATGGAAGAGAGCTTACAGTGTAGTGAAGCGTGCCCTGCCCAGTCAAAAGCCTTGGATATGTCAAGTGCCTCCAAACAAGACTCTCCATAGTCCCTAAGGGTAGAAGACCATGATTCAGTTGAGATATGAAAGTATTTTACCAGCTGAAGTCTACAGCCGAAAGGCAATGATGACCTAAGAAAAGTGAATAAAACTACAGATAATCCAGGAGCTTCAAAAATTTTAGACAGAACTTATGAGAACTATAGGACGATAAAACTGGGGAAGAAATGACATCCCGACCACTAGCCTTCCTGACGTTTAGATTACAGGATCCCTTGCACCAAAATATGAGTAATCAGAGGTAGAGGCATGGAAAATCTGAGAGGAGGAGTAAGAGGAGGGATGTCAGAATCGTCCAGGGCAAAATTATATGAAAAAAGGAGGCCAAAGATATCTGCCTTTACGGGAATATTAGCTACAGATTCGTCAGAGCGAATAAGGCAGGGAAACAGATTCACAGTAGTTATTAGAAATGTTTTGGACAGATTACAGAAATTTTTATAAATAGCAGACCAAGAAGATCAGCGCATTTTCTTTTAGTGCAAGTACGCTTAGCCCGTCGAAGAATATCCCTACAACGATTCCGAGCTGAATGAAAATTAAAGAGAGTGACAGGAGAATGAGTTTTTCCATTCCGATAAGCATTGTCTATATTCTGAAGGGCATGTTAACAGGTACCATGGAATTTGAGGAGAAAAGATTTTGTTGAAGATGGCATGAACCTGCTCATCTCATAGACTATTACGGTCCCTACATTTTCTGCAGATAACGAAAACTTATGAGCCAAAACAGGATTAATTCCAAGGGTATTTGGAAAAGAAACGACGCAATGCTCCCCAATTAGCCCGACTAAAGTGCCAGATAATGCATTCAGGGCACCGTAATGCTATTTGAGAAAAAGCACTAAGAAAGAGTTACAAGACTATGCTCAGAGTTACCGATAGGAAGAATGGCATTCGTATCAAGAATGAATATTGGTAAAGCATAAATCAAATGTGTACAAGAACTAGTTAGGGCGACCTTGGATATGTTGTATGTTTCCTAATCAACTGTTCCAAATAGCTGAAAAATACTGAATGATGTAGCCTCGACCTCACCTGTAGTAGTATGAGAGGAGCTCTACCATTAGTGTGGTGTACGTTGAAATGCCCTAAATAGAGGACATCAGCATTTGAATGAGAAGAAGCAACAGTTTCGTGAAAAGTAAAAAAATATTCAAAAAGAACTGGAAAATCTTATCTATTAGGGAAGCAGTAGCATATATATATATATATAGATATATATATAATATATATATATATATATATATATATATATATATTATATATATATATATATATATATATATATATATTATATATATATATATATATATATTATATATTTCACCTCTGGTAGGCAAAGGCCAGAGGCCTACCAAATTTCCCAAAGAATAAGGATCAAATCGGGAACCTGGTCAGATTAAAGGCCGACGCGTCCTGATTCAAGGCGTTTGAAGGTGTGTAAGTCATAGTAAGTTGGGAAAATAGATAAAGGGAGTGTGTTCCAGACTTTAAAAAGTACAGTACATGTAAGAATGAGCATAGCGGTTAAGTCTGGGGTCAGAGAGCTGGACAGAGAAAGGATGAGACTGGGTAGAAAGACAAGGCGCACGAGCTCTTCTCAAAAGGAGGAGGTATGCGAGGAGAGAGTTTAGAAGAGCATTGTCCATTGTAATAGCAATAGTTTAGAGAGACTGATGCAACATTTTGACGGACAAAAAGAGACTGGAGAGAATTAGTGAGAGTAGGAAAGTTGATAAGACGAATATATATATATATAATATATATATATATATATATATATATATATATAATATATATATATATAGAGAGAGAGAGAGAGAGAGAGAGAGAGAGAGAGAGAGAGAGAGAGAGAGAGAGAGAGAGAGAGAGAGAGAGAGAGAGAGAGAGAGAGAGAGAGAGAGAGAGAGAGAGAGAGAGAGAGAGAGAGAGAGAGAGAGAGAGAGAGAGAGAGAGAGAGAGAGAGAGAGAGAGAGAGAGAGAGAGAGAGAGAGAGAGAGAGAGAGAGAGAGAGAGAGAGAGAGAGAGAGAGAGAGAGAGAGAGAGAGAGAGAGAGAGAGAGAGAGAGAGAGAGAGAGAGAGAGAGAGAGAGAGAGAGAGAGAGAGAGAGAGAGAGAGAGAGAGAGAGAGAGAGAGAGAGAGAGAGAGAGAGAGAGAGAGAGAGAGAGAGAGAGAGAGAGAGAGAGAGAGAGAGAGAGAGAGAGAGAGAGAGAGAGAGAGAGAGAGAGAGAGAGAGAGAGAGAGTGAGTGTGAGTGTGTGTGTGTGTGTGTGTGTGTGTGTGTGTGTGTGTGTGTGTGTGTGTGTGTGTGTGTGTGTGTGTGTGTGTGTGTGTGTGTGTGTGTGTGTGTTTAAATTTAATATTTTCAAATATCTAAGAAATCTAAGATAGAGAAACTTTTCACAAAGTTATCAATATTCAACCCTTTAATTATGCCTATTTAAATGAACTTCTCTTTTCAAAGTTCATCTACTTTAAAAATTCAAAATCTTCTCTTTACTTTCGAAAATATTTAATACGTTTTTCAGAGAAATTATTCTTTAATGTAGATTCAAACCTTTTTAAAAAATGTGCAGTTTTGTAAGTCAACAGAATCGACATGAAGCCAAGCAGCGTCTAAACCTTTCCTCTTTGGATCAGGTGCTGCAAGGGGGCCTTGTCGAAAGTATATCTGACCATCCATGTCTACAGCCCAAACAACTTCTGTACTAAGACTTACATGCAGAAGTTTAACGTCATCTGTAACAGAAAAAAAAAAAAAAAAAAAAAACTAAGGTAAAATTTTGTGTCCTGGTAGCGTCAAATGTGGATTTGATTGTAATAATAATAATAATAATAATAATAATAAAAGAAACTAATGATAGTTTCAACTTCCTAAAATTAAGAAATAAAACAAAACCATTTAATCAGAACAGACATTTAGAAAGAAACTTAAAATACAATTCGCTTTACTTAGAATTCAAAAAATCAGATAATTGTTAGGCATAAAAATAAAAAGTTTCAAATTCAAAATTGAAAATACTTAAACCAATACCTATCTGTTGCAAATCTAACTGTACCCATTTCAATCCAAGAACAGAAGTTCCAGATAAACCAGTTCGGATAAAAATTTTACCAGACATTGTAAGAGCCCACAGAGACTCTGGGCGTGAAGATATCGATATTAATTTTTCCTGATTGGGCAAATCAATGGGCTGAAAAAAAAAGAATAAATCGGTATATATATATATATATATATATATATATATATATATATATATATATATATATATATATATATATATATATATATATATATATATATATATATATATATATATATATATATATATATATATATATAATGTTTGGTAACTGCTGGTTCGGGGAATCGAACCCGGGCCCCAAAAGATGGAAGTCCGTTGCGTTGACCACTACTCCGCTGATGGCTCGGGTTCGATTCCCCGAACCAGCAGTTACCAAACATTATAAATTAATGCATCCACGGTTGATTTTAATCATAGTGGATTATATACTAAAATTATTTATATTTAATATATTATATATATATATATATATATATATATATATATATATATATATATATATATATATATATATATATATATATATATATATATATATATATATATATATATATATTAGTTGGAATTTTTATTAAGACATACAAACAACAAAGAATAGTTTAAGAATATGGAACTCTTGTAAACATGAATTATGTTTATAAACTTTTCAATATAAATAAAAACAAACAACTCAATATGGAGTTCATTTCAAACTTGAAGAAGACTTTATAAAAAAGACGAAAGGTGACATTTTTTAAAAGCAAGTTTAGTAAATTTAACAAGATAATGAAGGTAGAAAAAGTGGGGGGGGTGGGGACTTACAATAATTTTGTTCGAATGGGGGCTTACAGCAAACAAAAGCCCTTTTTCGTCGAGACAATAAAGAATACCATATGATTTAAAGATTCCTTCACCACAAATGCTTGTAAACTTTTCATCACTTACGCAATCCCATCTATGACCTAGAAAATAAATATAATATATATATATATATATATATATATATATATATAATATATATATATATATATATATATATATATATATATATATATATATATATATATATATATATATAAACCGAAGTACAATAGAGTGTGGTCTCCTTCTACAGACAACGAAAATCTTATAAATTTTAGTATTGCTCACGTTCTTATACCTTATATCTGTAAGTACAGTCGTATATGACTAAATTTACATATCTGTAATTAATCATTTTAGAATTTTCTTTTTAATCTCTATCTCGAGTCCTAGAATAATCTTCGCCAGATTTACAATACACAATCACTATATGTACAGAATCCAATGAACAATATGTGACCTCAATTTCCTACGCTATCACCATATAAACAGTAATTAAGTTTGATATAAATATCTTAAAAGTTTTTTATCTTCATTTTATGGTATTTATTTTTTGTTATTCAAGTATCATCCATCTACTATTTTAAATAAAAATTTTGGGTAACTTAAGAAAAAATTTGCATTAAATTTCTAATTATAAAAAAAACTTACCTAAAATACGCCAATACATTAACATATCTTTACCAAATTTAATCCCTTTTGCTGCTTCTCTTTAAAAATTTTTTTTTTTTTTTTTTTTTTTTAACTTACTTATCCCCTTACATTATTTTTAATATTTCTATCATAAAATCCTTCTTTGGTCAATATATCTGTCACTTTCATTTTACTAACGATACAATTAACTTCTTTTACTTGATATTATTCATGGTCTTCTTTAACCGCAACAATGTCCATTCTTAATTTTTTGCAACTCACTCGACTAGCATCGGACTTGATTGTATTTACGAACGTTTGCCTGTCTATCATGAGTCACACTTCTAAGTTTTCATTTCTATTATTTCTTGGAGGTGAATGACACAACCGATTATGAGCTTCTGCTTCTATTATTGATTCAGCAGCAATCTTCCTGGCCTTTTTTCTTACGTTGGGTATTTTTTCCTTGCATTTAGAATCTCCTCATGTAGGGCATTTTTCCCTGGCCTTTTGAATCTCCACACGTAGGGCATTTTTCCTAGCCTTTTGAATCTCCACACGTAGGGCATTTTTTCCTGGCCTTCTGAATTTCTCCACCAAAGGCATTTCTTTCCTTGCTCATCTACCAAAGATGCAATATATCAAAACTGTGATTTTTCATCATTACCTCTCCAAAATGATGTTTCTTCATATACCTCCCAATATTTTACTATTCCTCCATCACTTTCCTATCTTCGTCCTCATACTTAACTTTACTCTTCCGCTAAGTCTAATTCCCTTTATCTAGTTTCTCCGTTCATTTTTGAAGACGGTATTCCATAATTTAGTTGGTTTCAGGTAGACTTCTGGCATTTTTCCACCTGAGGATCTTGTCATATATATATATATATATATATATATATATATATATATATATATATATATATATATATATATATATATATATATATATATATATATATATATATATATATATATATATATATATATGAAAGCAATGTTGTTTAATATCATTAAGTTGCTTCATTATAAAGAAGTATAACCTCCTCCATTAATATGAACTAAATCCTATCTAATTTTTCAGTACTTAAAAAAAAAAAAAAAAAAAAAAAAAAAAAAAAAAAAAAAAAAGTCAATTTTCAGAATAACTTGAAAAGTAAATAGAATCATACACAGGGAACCATTTTTTTTTTTAAAAAGACCTGCTCCTACCACTGGCACACTCCTGTCACACAAAAGAAAGAACAAAATTTGTAAAATCATACGAATAGTTATTGCCAAAGTAGAAAATGTATTGATTCCATAATTTGTTCTCCTTTTAAGGGATGTCAATTAGGAGTTGGCAACATACCATAAGACACACACAATAAAGTAAAGGATAAAACCTTACCAATAAAAGAGCTTAGTGAATGCTCCAAGATAAAAGGAGAATCAACTTGTGATAGCCACAAGAAATGGTCATTCGATGTCATTAGAATTTTGTCATAGTTAATTTCTTCTGTCAAAGTTGTTTTCATCATTTCTTCACAATTCCCATTTCCAAACATGTAATCAGCCATGCCCACCTTTTATATATATATATATATATATATATATATATATATATATATATATATATATATATATATATATATATATATATATATATATATATATATATATATATATATATATATATATATATATATATATATATATAATATATATTATATATAAATATATAATAACTAAAAAAAACAAAAAGTATGAATGAAGAAGTATACTAACAGCAACACTTAAAAGTTAGAGTTAGAAATGCACACCAAATCGAGAATATATAATGCATTTAGTAGACTATCCCAAAAACCATAATATTTTATATACAACAGTATTAAGACTCAAATATATATAAGTTACAACCTAAATAGGTTAAGACAACACAAATAACAAGCAATAATTACTTAACACAAAAACGCATACAAAAGATAGAGGTTTCTGAAGACCACAGAGGTCATTCATAATCGAATCTCGAAAAGCTTTGCCTCATCCGTGAACAGAACCTACAGTGAATATGTGAATTGACGTTCCAGCGAAGAAACCTGGGTAAGTATTTTTTGCTAAGTACATTCCAGCTCTGGATCCACTATTTAAAATAATCTGCCCCAACTCCAGTTTCACATTTTAAGATCACATTACTTAGACTCTGACTCCTGACATATTGTATTGTATTTATATTTTTTTGATCCCACTCCAGGCTTTATTTCACCGAAAAAATATTTTTATTCTTGCTCCAGCTCCACGTAAAAAAAAAAAAAAATTCTTTTGCTCTGTTTCCACACAACACCTTGAGACTCCTGAACTCCGGTACAAACCATTGTTAAAGTTCGGCATCGGTAAGAGTCTGCACTCACTGTACAACCACTATACTAGTGGTTGTTCGTGAAAAGTTATCTATACAGTTATATACCAAACACGAAATATTTTGGAAAGCAAATGCGTTACAAGTCCAGTTCCCAAGATGTTTATCTATGCTGTTTAGCACGTTCTCTTCAACATCGGATGTTTGGATTATCTTAAAACAAGAATAGGTGGTGGTAAAATTAGTGGGGCAGCGCTAGAAAGAACCTAGCTCGCAGAGACGCTAGATTATTAAAGCAAACATTCCCTTCTCCGGACATCTTCGATTTGGTTAAATTTCGGCACACAGCAGACGAAAATATGAACTACCATTCATTCGTCTATATGTAAGATGAATATCTGTTATTTCTTCAGTGAGTACTTCCTATTTTATAATATTACTAAAAAATCAACCACAAAAGATAAGACAGCGATATGATAGTTAACTATTACTAGTTAAGCAGAACACATGGCAATTTTATTTCGTTGTTTTATGCTAAAAATCAATGATGTAATGCACACAAAACATTATTCATAAAGAATTTTAAAGGTACATCATCAAGCTTCATATTCATACTATCCTCTGTAAGAAATTTTTCCCATAATTACCAGCAATACGACTACTCACAATTGTACTCGCGCCGCATAACTATCCTATTCTCAATTTCACATTGCTGTAACTTTTAATCGGTGCAAGCTGGTACATATACATGTTCGTTGAAATTTTTCTCATCATTTTGGTCTGTACCACTATGATTCCAAGGTGGGGCAAGTAGTTAAGGTACATATATATATATATATATATATATATATATATATATATATATATATATATATATATATATATATATATATATATATATATATATATATATATATATATATATATATATATATATATATATATAAATAAATATAAAAGAAAAAAAAAAAAGTCAAAAATTGAAAGAAAATAAAAATTTCACATGCACATATTTAAAAAAAAATAATCAAGCTCAAGAAATAAATTAAATAAATAAAAAAAAAAATAAAAACTGTAGAAAATATATATTTAGAAATGAAAAGAAAAATCTTTTCTCTCTCTCCACGTACTTGCCACCATTTTCCATCAAGACCTTGTGGAAAGCTTTGACTCACATAAAGAGTCACATATAAATTTCCTCCTTCATCGAGCATCCAACCCAATCCATTGTCACTCAAATGAATACATTTTACTCTACAAGGATGAAGTCTTATTCCCCATTCAAGACCAAATGGAACGTTAGGTCGAACACCAATTCTGAAAACAATTTGGACAAGTTACGACAAAAAATGAAATTTAATTAAAAAAATTTTATTTTACATTTTTGTGAAAACAAAATCATTCAAACCTGTACGCAATTCTACCATTGTTAGTGACACCCCAAATGACTCCTGAGCGACAAAAAATACTTTTCAAGCGCAGTTCAAGGCATGAAATTTCTACTGTAGAAGAATTTTGATCTCCAAGATTTCGACAATACACCTATATATATATATATATATATATATATATATATATATATATATATATATATATATATATATATATATATATATATATATATATATATATATATATATATATATATATATATATATATATATATATATATATATTATATAAACATTTTGTACCTTTCCATTTTTGCTCAGTGTCCAAAGTTTGTCTTCGTCTAAAGAAATGAAGACAACGTTTCTATCTTGAAATAAAATAGACTTCGGTTCTGTCAAATCCTTCCAATCGACGCTAAAAACTGAACCTTGTTCTGTGAGAACAAATAATTCCTCTTCGCATGAACTAAAACATTTTATTGGTTCCTGAAGTCTCCTCCTCTTCCACCTGGATAATTTATCGTTATCTAAATAAAAATCATCAGAAAAATACAAGGATTTCGACTCTGTTATACAAACTGAATTTTTGTATCCGATAAGGGTTTCCGGTTTAGCAGGTAAATGATGACGATGCCAATCCCAAGGCAGTTCTTCTGGTGGTGGCATTGTATTAACTTCTGACTGTAACCCAGAAGCGAAGGTCTCTTCCTTAAAAGCAAAAGCATCACAGGGTAGGGAAACGTTTTCATTCAAAGACAAATGAGTAGCACTACTTCCAGAAGGGGGTCCATAGCAAAGTTCTTTTTCAGGGCTACTTAAAATTGATATATTATTATGATGTAACCCTTGCAAATTGTTTGAAGAAGGCGGACTTTCGCAAGAAAGATAAGGCACTGAAACATTCGAGATACTTTCGGGTTCATAGTAACTATCCTCTTCAGTTTCCTCGTTTTTATTTTCGTGATCCATTTTTAAGCAACTCAAATTTAAAACTTCCGCCAAAAGACTTTCATTTTCTTCAATGGTGTCTTTGAAATCTTCGTAGGTTCTGGAATCACTGTTGAATTCACGAACTTGATGAACATCATGGGGGGTATCTAACGGCGTCGAAATGTCTAATATATATATATATATATATATATATATATATATATATATATATTATATATATATATATATATATATATATATATATATATATATATATATATATATATATATATATATATATATATATATATATATATATAGCTGTAACTCTGGCTATAAATTTGTTCAGAAAATTAGGCCTAAAGTTTTTGCTTTGGATGGAGACGTAATAATGAGCCAGATGGACGTTCTTCTTGCCTAATTTCACAACTTTCAAACTACCCATAAAAAAAAAAGGAGTTTATGATAATCTTAACCATAAATATTATTAGAGATTCCTATTCTATTAGTTCATAAGTATTTTTTTTTTTTTTCTTTTTTTTTTTTTTTTAAAAAGTTCACATCTCACGGGCAATGCCCTATTCGAGGAGAGGAACTTCAAGGTAGCATATACCTAGGATCCCGAAGTGGGATCGAACCGGCGCCCTCAAGCACGTGAGTCAATCACTTTACCGTTTGAGCCACGGTAAACGGCAACCACTATGTATCTTAAATTGAAGAAACTTCTGAAACGTTAAATATTTCAAACCTAATCTTCCAGACCTTGCAATATTTAGGCTCCTCTCCATCTAGAGTCCCCAGTGAGAGGATGTTAAGTTAGCAGTTATCTTAAAATGAAATAGACTTTCACCTGAAAAAGGTGGTAGGCTTCTCATTTTGCACCATAGTTTGTAAATCTTAAATTCTGAATATAAATTATAATTCCTCCATAATTTTGAAAGAGAAATAATTAAGGTGAGTTAGGAGAAAGAAATTTTTGCTTTATTAAAAATTGCAACTTTTATTAAAACCTTTGTTAATCTCAAAATATTGTCACAATAGAAAACTTGCTCAACTTTTTTTTTTTTTTTTTTTTTTTTTTTTTTTTACTTTTTTTTTTTTTTTTTTTTTTTTTTTTTTTTTTTTTTTTTTTTTTTTTTTTTTTTTTTTTTTTTTTTTTTTTTTTTTTTTTTTTTTTTTACTATTCATCTAACTTTTTATAAAATATTCCTATATTTAATTTTAAAATATAAAAAAAATTTCGATTTAGATAATATTTTTTGCCTACACAACAATTTGATATAGACCCCAATTTAAACAGCCTAGTTTTAAGTGGTTCTATCTAAAAATAACTTACATTATAAATGAATAAAAAGCTGAATAAACCTTGTAACAAGATCGAAAATCAAATAATAAACTTATAACTTACAAAAAGTGAGCGAAATTGACGAAGCTCGTCGTAGCACTATCGACACCAATAAATTACTACTACAGTAATAACTGAAAATTTATTTTAAGAAGGCCTATGGTGTCGGTAACGTTTAAAATTACCCTTCTCCGGCTCTGGGTCCATCCCCTTAAAATTGCTTGGCTCCGAACCCTTTTAATTTCATGTACAATTGCAAATATTAAAAATAACATAGTAAAAAAAATTTTTTTTCTCCAACTTTAACCACACACTAAATCATTTATTTATTTTTTAGCAGTGCTTTCAGACAAAACCCTGCAACTCCTACGGCAAAGGTTCCTAATTCACAGCTCTGAGCTTACTACCTAACTACAAATTTGAAACAAAAACCCCAATTTTCCGAGTCAAAGCTAATAGTTGCCGTCTTGCTAAGTCAGTAGCAATATTTTAGACTTTAGACACCTCGAAGAAATAATAAGCAAATAAATTCTCACCTAACTTTTTCTTCGGTTTCTTTTTCTCTTTTGGAAGAACTACAAAAGAAGTTTTCTTCTCTTCTATATCATTTTCCGCATCTAAGGTCGCTGACTCCAAAACTTCAGCACCTGAAGATGAATTTTCCTCTTCGGGAGTCTATAAGAAAATTAAAACTATCAAACTATAATACTCAATGTGAAGAAATTAAGAGTATAGTTTATAATTTATTAAATTTATTTACATTTTAAATAATCATTCAATTAAATTTAATTTTATTATAATCAAAACGTTTTTTTTTTTGGGTGTCCAACAGATGAATAAATGTTTAAAATGTTTTCAACATCTTCAAAGCAATATGTGAAACAAATAATAATAATAATAAAAGTTTTTAAAATTATTTTGAAAAAAAAAAATGAAAATTTATTTACATGATAACTTTTTTTAATTATTATTTAAAAAAATATATATATATTACCATTTTTTCCACTATAAAAGCTAATTAATTTTTTAAATTTTTTTTGCAGGTATTAATTAATATTGCCTACATAATCTGTGCTAAATTTTATAATATATATATATATATATATATATATATATATATATATATATATAATATATATATATATATATATATATATATATATATATATATATATATATATATATTATATATATATATATGAGATCAGCATAAAATTTAATTTTAAATACGTAATAATAACAATAATAAGGTAGTTTAAATTCATTTTCTTAATGTCAATAAAAGGAATGTTAACAATAATTGCAACAAATAAGGTCGTACAATTCCTTTGATCTGAGATATGAAGTTTCAAACTACGTTTTTCAAGTGACTTTTACAACCAGTTTTTAAAAAAATATTTGTACTTCATATTAAGAATTTTAAAAATCATAATTTAAAAAAAGTTGAGTGGGTGAGTGAGGAAATAAGTGACTAAGAAGTAAATAATAGTATGTGAGTGAGTGAGTGTGTAGGTGTGTGTTGGTGTGTGAGTGTGTATGTAGGTGTGTGTGTGTGTGTGTGCGATAGTGAGTGAGTGTGTGTGAGTGAGTGAGTAGGATATATAAACTATAATCTTAATCAAAGTGGACATACCTTCTCATTTTGATGCCGAGTTTGTGGTGACTTAAAAGCTGCCCCAGCGGTAAAACCGATAAAATAAGGTCTTGGCATTCTTACATGATCAAATTCTCCATTTCTATTGCCCTCGACATCTTCATCTTTATTTCCAGATATAATGGGAGGAGTAGCAATTTCCGATATCTTAGACGCAACAGTTTCTCCAAATTTTGTAATGTTATCAAATAATTTTTTTTCGAGAAATGGCATTTTTGATTTAATATCGTAAAGTGACTCAAAACTGAGATTCTCTTGCAAAGGGAAATTAGCGGAACTCATTAGCGGACTTTTTCTAGAGGACGAAGCCCTATTTTTATGTTCGTGACCAAAGGACGGTTTATATGGGGATAAACAAACTATTTTGTGATGATTGTCTAATATGAAAATATTATCTCCAGACACTGCAACATCACAAATTTTGGGAAAGTCCGAACAAAAGGCTAAAATCTTTTGAGAACTAACATTTAAAACAATTAAGCATCTTTCCGTATGAGAGACTAAAACTGATCGTTTGTAATCATATAAATTCCCAAATTCTACTTTTTTATAAACGGGAGATATTTGGGAAGAATCAATTAAAATAATTTTTGAACTTTCGGGAATTTTTTGGTGGATATACGAAAATAATACCTCTCCTTCTGAATTCGCTGACCAGATTTTTCCATTCGGACGAGCACAATATAAAATATCTTCCTGAGGATTTTCCAAAGAGGATGAAAACACACAACCAAATATTCCTGCAGGATTTCGAGGCTTTTTCCCTACTACAACCTTATTCTGATTCCTAAAATCATATAGCAAACAGCGTTCTAAGTAAGAAACGGCGAGTTTTTGGTGGGTATAGCTTAACTGTACAATTCTACTATCAACCTGCAATAATAATCTTCCTGTACATTCTGATTTTTCATAGTCTACCTCAATGAGATATACATTCCCTTCTGCATCTCCCGAAAAAAGTTTCATACTATTTTTGCTCCAAATTAGGGAAGTTATAACTCTTTGTTGTACATGAATGGTGTATCTCTTTGGACTTTTTGTTTCAGATCTATTTACAAAAGCTTTGCCATCTGAAATAAAACAAAATATTAATAAATTTTAATTAAATAGCAAAAAGTAAAAGTAAAATTAAATACATTCAATCTAGTTTGTTTGGAAGAGAAAATACAAGGAAAATATTGATTGAAAACAATGAATAGTATTGAGAAAATTAAATATAAAAAAAAAAAAACTTCAAAAAATCTGAATGTAATTGGGATGGAAAACTAAATCAAGGTTTCAGTGTTTAGGTATTGGAAGAGATTCTTCAAAATATCCGGCATTAATGTAATTTTTTTTTTAAAGTATAATAATTATATATAACTATTTTAGATTTGATCCCATTTCATGCCTATTTTGAAAATAATCTAATGAATAATTTTCTGTGCGAATGCATAATGTATTAAACAAAAATATTAATAATATATTTAAATAATTTCAATTTCCACATTATTATAAAAATAAAAAAAAAATCATTTTTTGTTGAATAAAACTTTTCTTATTTCTGATCTTAACATAATGGAAAAAAATATTATGAAAAATATTGAGGTCCAAATAAACTGCTTTCATAAAAAAAAAAAAATAAAAAAAAATTAATTACAAATTAAAAATTTAAGTGAATTTAACTACACATACTCTATAATCACCCACTTCAGGACACCAAAAAAAATTTAAAATTGATAAAAAAGTTACAACTATTACATTACACTATATCCATCAAGTTATTTTAATTTATTTGTCTTATTATTAATTATTTTTTATAATTAATTGTGTTTTAATTTAATATTTTTTATCCTTTGAAATTTGTCTTTTAAAAAAATCTTTCGCTAACTTGACGGACATCTTTACACTAATATTTTCCACTAAAGAATTATAGATTCTAGAAGCATAGTTTGTACCCTAGGAATGGAGTGAAGTATCAGTATCGGTAAATTTTTTGGACAAGAGTAAAGTCGGTATGATTATATTTTAGGTATCGGGGAATTTTTAAGTATCGGTATCGGTAAAAATTTTGGTATCGCTCCATCCCTAGTTTATACCCTTCTATGATTATGGTGATATTAAAGCACATAATACAAATTAATAACAAATGGTAATAAAAAAAAAAATCAAGAAGAATAACTAAGAACAACTTCCACTTTTTATCAATAATTTTATTTTACAATGAAAAAAATAACAATTTTATCTATTTTTGAATTCATTTATAAATAATGAAATTATCTTCTCTTACATTTTCCATCATATTCAATTTATTTACTATATTCTCTATACATTTATGCTTTATTGGGAATGCAATCAATAATAATAATAATAATGATAATACTCTATGGAAAGAATTTAAATCTCACAATTACCTTGAGACAATGTAAATTTGCTTGCTGATACCAGAGGAACCTGAAATATTGTTATACTTCCCTTTGAACAACCAGCAGCTATCATATCATCCACAGAACTAACAGCAGCAATAGATGTAACATATAAGAAAGCATTCTGTGATCAAAAAAGATGATTTAATTTCTTAAACACCAATTTATTTATTATATATATTGACACAAATATGTTTCAGGCAAAATCAGGCAAATATTTATATATATATATATATATATATATATATATATATATATATATATATATATATATATATATATATATATATATATATATATATATATATATATATATATATATATATATATATATATTTATATATATATACTTGGAAAAAATCAAGTACTTTAAGTACAAATTAAATATTAAATGCAAAAATCGTGTAAGAAAAAAAAACATTT
>SEYY01024904.1:67500-75000 GCA_009176605.1 Armadillidium nasatum
ACGAATAAGTTATTTTGTAAGAAAAAAATACTTAAATTAAAAAAAAAATAATTATGATATCAGAATATTGCCTGCCAAAATTATAAAACTCTATTTTGAATATTTTGACAAGGTTGCTATATTTTAAAATATGTTGAAGCTAAAAATATAAATAATAGTTAAAATTTATAAAATAAAAAATAAAAAAAAAAATAAAAAAAAAATATATATATATATATATATATATATATATATTATATATATATAATATATATATATATATATATATATATATATATATATATATATATAGGTAAAGGCATAGAATGTTTCTGAGTTTCGATATTTTGAAAATATCAATATTCAAAATATCGATATATCAAAATTTCGATATGCTTCTATTCAAATATTATTCTAATTATTTTTATATTATTATTATTATTTAGTTTTCTAGTGTACCTAGTTCGACTTATCATAACCTGAACTACCGAAAGTTGCCGTAAAATACAGGCCTAACCTATACAAGAACGTTGCAATGAGATACCGATTAAAATCAAAATTTCAAAATATCGATATAAAAAATATTGAAACTCAGAAACATTCTATACCTAAGCCATATATATATATATATATATATATAATATATATATATATATATATATATATATATATATATATATATATATATATATATATATATATATAGTCAAACTAAGTATGCTAGAAAAGTAAGTTATAATAATTGTGTATGTGTGGTGTAATAAGGGCCGTAGGCCTGTATCTCGCGGCAACGTTCTTGTATAGGATAGGCCTCTTTTACGGCAGCTTCGATATTTTCGAATATCAATATTTTCTAAAAATCGAAACTCAGAAACAATCTACACCTTTACTATATATATATATATATATATATATATATATATATATATATATATATATATATATATATATATATATATATATATATATATATGCAGAGAGAGAGAGAGAGAGAGAGAGAGAGAGAGAGAGAGAGAGAGAGAGAGAGAATGTAAATGAAAATTTTATCACCACCACTCATGGGTTAGAGGGTATGGGGGGCTCCACCACTTTAGACAAACATTCGTATGCCATGCATTTGCAACTTATAATAATATGCATCATTGCAGTACAGAAATAAAATCGTAAATGCATAGCACACAATCATTTATCTAGGGGGGGCCTATGAGTTGTAGTAATAAAATTTTCACTTAAATTTCTCTCTCTCTCTCTCTCTCTCTCTCTCTCTATATATATATATATATATATATATATATATATATATATATATATATATATATATATATATATATATATATATATAGTATTTAATACAGCAAAAAAAATTAAAAGTAAAAAGTAAAAAAAAAAAAATATTATGGCAACCCATTAACATGAAAGCTCTGACAACCTTTATAGGACTACGTCATTGTGCGCGTTATATATTCAATGATTTGAAAATTTAGCACTTAAATTAGTTTCAACCAAATTCTGGCATGAGCCACTCATAGCAAATGGCTCCATTGCAACCTTTGTCTGTGATTAGCCTTGTTATGTCTAAGTGGCTTATAAATGTCTCTATTTCTTTAAGTTCTGAAGGTTTACCCATTCTTACACTCAGGTGGCTATAGTAACTTATATTAGTCAGCTCACAATCGTACCAAAAAAAAATAATTCTGCTTGTCGCCTAACAATAATAAAACACATGCGGTAGGCTTATGCTTTTAAATACAAATATCATAAGACTCATGTGGCTTACTTAGGCCTATTGAATCTATTAAAAACCCAAAACCATAATTTTAAAATAAACACTAACCTAACAATTACAATAAAACCTAGCGACCTTTGTTATGATTAGGATATACCCGAAATTTTGACCTAAATATAAATTGCGATAGTTGCAAGAATAACAGACAAGAGAAACCAGGAACTTGCAACAAAACCGTTCAATAGTAAGTCAAAAAACCGGAGCGTTGAAAAATTTGAATATAAATTCATTACATTTCTTTAGAAAGATATGAAAACTATGGCGTAGCTGAATTACGCTTAGTTTTTATTTAAAGACCTGAAAGAGAAGGGTCGCAAGTAGCGTTACAATTAAGTAATAAGAGGATACCTACTATGAATATTTCTTATAAAAACTGTTTATATGCTTTCACTTTTATCTAGTGTATATATTTTATTTGTATTGTAAGTTCTCCTTTCTATAGGAGTTTGTAGAGTTGGTGGGTTATTTTTTGTATCGATGTAACACATTTTTTCTAAAAGAACAAACTCCCACCTAAATCATTCTCACTTTTTAAAAATCATGGTCAAGTATAGAAGTTACTAAAATGTAAGTTTTCGTTTGTACATTTTCAAGTCCTCAAAATCAAGGTTTAAGGTATTAGTTATATACTTCTTTTTTTCAAAATCTTTCTAACTATCATTTTTATTGCCTTCTACTCAAATATATAACTCGTAACGTTCTTAATTATATGGGATTCGAATATGAAAGAACTTCAAAAGCAACAAAATTTTTGAAAAAGTTCATAGTAAGTCTCCTCATTTTTTTTTATTGTAAAACTAATAATGACACTTCTCTTTCAGGTCTCTTAGTAAAAGCTCAAACCCAGAGTTTTTATATTCTAAAGAAATGTGCCTCTAAAAGTTTCTTCATAAATAACTTTAATATATTTTAGAACGATACAGAGGTATATATTTGAGTAGAAGTCAATTGAAAGGATAGTAAGAAAGAGGTGAATAAGGAAAAAATATATAATCTCAAACCCTTTACTTCTGAATTTTGAGGACTTGTAATTAATAAGCTAAAACACTTACATTTTATGAAACGTCTGATCGCGACAAATGATTCGAAATAAGTGCATGTGCATAATCTTTAACAGTTTAATCTGCAGCTTGTTTAGTTGCAAAACAGAGTGCTATATCCATACAAAGAGCAAGCCAACTTTACAAACACCTATGAAGGAGAACTTCTCCAATATAAAGGAAAACTTAAAATATATATAAAGCAAATACACTAGATAAAGTAGTTAAAGCATATAAACAGTTTTTATACATAAAGTAATTATTTTCAACTAAATTTATAAAAATTTAAAAAAAATGTAATATTCATAGAATGTGTGAACTATTTAGAATCTAACAATAAAAATAAAATATTTAGAGGTATTTTAACCAAGTTGCAACTGATTTGCATAATTCTCTATCTATCTATCTATCTATCTATCTATCTATCTATCTATCTATCTATCTATCTATCTATCTATCTATCTATCTATCTATCTATCTATCTATCTATCTATCTATCTATCTATCTATCTATCTCTCTTTTCATGAAAAGTAAACTGATTAAATATTTTAAAATAGTAGTAGTCACTAATGACCATTAACTAAGTTTTAATTTCCAGGAGAACTTGTTAAAGTGGCAAATGAGATTTAAAAAGTCTACATATTTTCATCAATTTATGTAGTATCTACTTCTCTTATTCTAACTTTACTTTGATGAACATAACCTTTTTTTCTTCATTCTCCTCCATTTTACTATCTCTCCTTCAATTTTCATCTACTAATATATATTGTGCCTTGTGGTTTTGCGAACAATGACGATATCTGTTCTGAGTTAATAATTTCGAAGTTTCCAAATTTTTAACATTATGCTTAAGGTTTCTTACCAATATACACCTTAATTCGTCTCTGTTGTTAATATATCAACGGATTTAATGACTATTATATTTTCTTCGATTATCTAAACTCAATTTGGAATACTTTAATTCATCTTTCCTCTTTCTCAGGATTCATTATTACGAGTTATTTCAGTATTTACCACCTTCAGTGGATTTCTGATAATCTGGCTGGAGTATTTGCTTGCATATTCTCTATTGAAAACAATCTTAAGTACTCAGCCCTTTACTAGCCCTAAACGTTTATCAGGGAAATCAAATATTCTACATCTTAACTCCATCTCTTCGAATTAAAATGGGAACTTCAGTCCTCATTTGAGGTTATACGACCATATTCTAAGCACTGTATCCTGCTAATTTCTCATCTAAATTTTCACTTTACCGATGGACACAGTTCTTCTGAACCTTTCCCCTCCCAGAGACAACCAACATTCCATTACCTTGTGTACTATACTGAGCTTGATGCCCTAAGAGCACTTAAGTTAATTTACATATTTTGAAGCACTACATATTGAGGTAGGAATAAGTGATGAATTTTTCCTTCTTTGATCAGTTCGTATGGTCTTTTTCTACTAGAGACCTCCTAATATATATATATATATATATATATATATATATATATATATATATATATATATATATATATATATATATATATATATATATATATATATATATATATATATATATATATATATATATATATATATATATATATATATATATATATATATATATATATATATATATTATATATATATATATATATATATATATTAATAAAATATATATATATATATATATATATATATATATATATATATATATATATATATATATATATATATATATATATATATATATATATATATATATATATATATATATATATATATATATATATATATATATATATATATATATATATATATATATTTATAAAAATAGTATATATTCGAAAGTATTTTTAAATGCACCTATGATCCTCTACAGCGTCTACCCAACATACGGCCCGTGGGCTACAATTGTGGCTTTGTGTTTTTTATAGTAACTTATATATATATATATATATATATATATATATATATATATATATATATATATATATATATATATATATATATATATATATATATATATAGCGAAATAACGTTGGTGCTTTGTCTCTTTTTTAGGTACTATAGCGGCAAATGCTCGAGAGAATTATCCATTCGTATATCTCCACTTTTGTATATGTGTATTGTCTGTACATAAATTTTGGTTGGACATAGACTACTCCAGGCTTGTCTGCTTTGGTGCCTTTTTCTTTCCAGCCACCTTGCTTTGTGGAATTCTCTCCCTTCCTTGAATAGGGCTCTGCCCGTGAGTGGTGATGATATGTATATATATATATATATATATATATATATATATATATATATATATATATATATATATATATATATATATATATATATATATATATATATATATATATATATATATATATATATATATCTATTGCTAAAGAATAGTTTATTTATTTTTGAACTCTCTCGTTGCATGCCTCCCCCATTGAGAAGAGCTCGTGCAACACGCCTTTCTACAAAGTCTCATCCTTTTTCTGTTCAACTCTCAGACCCCCAGACCTAACCACTATGTTCAGTCTTACATATACTCTACGAGTAAAGTCTGGAACACACTCCCTTTATCTGTTTTCCCAACTTCCTTTGACTTGCATGTTTTCAAACGCCGTTTATCTGGACATGCCATCCTCCATGAACCAAGATATTTTTTTTTTAACTCAGGTGGAATTTGGTAGGCCTCCGACCTTTGACCACAGGAGGATGGATATATATATATATATATATATATATATATATATATATATATATATATATATATATATATATATATATATATATATATATATATAGAGGAGTGGGGTAGAAAGTTGGCCGAGAATTTTAAGGACAGGAGTAAGATGTTTTGGAAGGAGGTAAATAAAGCGAGGAGAGGGAGAGAGGAGTGGGGAGAGGGAGTGAAGGGGGAAGATGGTGATGTGGTGCAAGGAGAGAGGGAGGTGGGAGAGAGATGGAAGAGACACTTCAGTGATTTGTTGACGGGGGTGGGAGGCCAGGGAGTAGTGGAGAATAGTGAGGAGATGTTGTTAGAAGAAGGCGGGAGTATTAGCAGAGAGGAAGTAAAAGTAGCGGTGGAAAAGGTGAAGAAGGGGAAGTCAGCGGGAATGGATGGTATATATGGGGAGATGATAAGGGTGGGAGCGGGTGTAATAGTTGACTGGTTGGTGAGAATGTTTAATGTGTGTTGGGGAGAGGGAAAAGTGCCTCAGGAGTGGCAAGATGCTTGCATAGTGCCGATATATAAAGGGAAGGGGGATTAGATGATGTGTAAGAATTATAGGGGGATAAGCTTGTTGAGTGTAGTATGGAAAATTTATGGGAGTGTTTTAGTATCGAAAGTGAAAGAATTGACAAGAGAGATAGAGAGAGAGTGAGGGAGGAACAGGGAGGTTTTAGAGAAGGTAGGGGATGTGTGGATCAGGTGTTTACACTGAGAATGATTGGTGAAAAATTGCGTGAGAAAGATAAAGTGGGGTATGTATGCTTTATGGATTTGGAAAAGGCGTATGATAGAGTTTGTAGGAGGAATTTGTTTGAGGCTTTAAGGGAGGAGGGAGTGAGAGGTAGATTATTGAATGCAATTAAATCATTTTATGAGAACTGTAGAGCTAGGGTGAGGGTGAGGAGGGAACTGACTGAATGGTTTGAAGTGGGAGTTGGACTAAGGCAGGGCTGTGTTATGTCTCCGTGGCTGTTTAATGTGTTAATGGATGGTGTTCTTAGGGGGATGGAGAGGGAAGGGAAGGGTATTAGGTTGAGAAGTGGAGAGAGGGATTGGGAGGTAAGTGTCTTGTTGTTTGCGGATGATGCGGTGTTAGTTGCGGAATCTGGGGAGAAATTGAGAATGTTGGTGAAGGAGTTTGTTAGGGAATGTGCCTCGAAGGGATTAAGGGTAAACGCAACAAAGAGCAAAGTGATGAGGATTGGGGGCAGGGATGAGGCAGCTAGAGGGGAGGAATGGGAGGGTGTCGAGGTGGGAGGGAGAGAAATTTGAGGAGGTAGAAGAGTTTAAATATCTGGGAATGTTAGTGGAGGGAAAAGGAGGGAATGGATGGGGAAATAAAGAATAGAGTGACGGAGGGAATGAAAGTGATGGGGGGACTGAGAGAAGTTTGGAAGAAGGGAAGAATATCAAAGGAAATAAAGGTACGAATGTTTGAGAGTATGTGTCTACCATCTGCAATGTATGGATGTGAGACATGGGGGATGAATGCTCAGATTAGGAAAAGATTAGAAGTTTTTGAGATGAAAGGATTGAGGGCTATATGTGGGTTAAGGAGGGTAGATAGAATCAGAAACGAAAGAATAAGGGAGATGTGTGGATGGAAGAGAGGGAGTAGTGCACAGAGCGGAAGAGGGTGTATTAAGATG
The DNA here is from genome assembly GCA_009176605.1 of Armadillidium nasatum. Classification (NCBI taxonomy): domain Eukaryota; kingdom Metazoa; phylum Arthropoda; class Malacostraca; order Isopoda; family Armadillidiidae; genus Armadillidium; species Armadillidium nasatum. The sequence continues at coordinate 74,672 of SEYY01024904.1, forward strand.
GTTTGGGCATATGTGTAGAATGGATGAGAATAGGATGGTGAGTAGAGTGATGAGATCCGAGATAGAGGGAGGAAGGGGAGGGGAAGGCCGAGGTGGAGGTGGATGGATGGGGTGAGGGAGATATTGGAAGGGAGAGGTTTGAATGTGGACGATGGTAGGAGAGTCGCGGAGGACAGAGTGAGATGGAGGGCAGTGGTGAGAGGGGAGGGGAGGTAGAGTGTGGATGTGTGTATGTGAGCGAACTGTGACGGGCACCACCCCACGAGAGTGGGAAAGGTGAATGGTAAAAAAATAAAATAAATAAATAAATATATATATATATATATATA
>SEYY01024904.1:92500-95000 GCA_009176605.1 Armadillidium nasatum
TATATATATATATATATATATATATATATATATATATATATATATATATATATATATATATATATATATATATATATATATATATATATATATATATATATATATATATATATATATATATATATATATATATATATATATATATATATATATATATATATATATATATATATATATATATATATATATATTATATATATATATATATATATATATATATATATATATATATATATATATATATATATATATATATATATATATATATATATATATATATATATATATATATATATATATATATATAATATATATATATATATATATATATATATATATATTATATATATATATATATATATATATATATATATATATATATATATATATATATATATATATATATATATATATATAGTATATATATGGTTAATAACTAAATTTGCTTTAAAGTATTAAAACCGTAAAATAATAAAACAAAGTAACAAACAATTAAAACAAGATATACGAGAAGTTAAAGCGGACCCGAGCTTTCGACCCCTACACCCATGGGTCCTTTTCAAGGGGAAAAAAAGATAAAACATTAAAGCAAATTTCTACTCAAGGGAGAAGAGATGTTGGTATTTATCGCGAAATATATATATATATATATATATATATATATATATATATATATATATATATATATATATATATATATATATATATATATATATATATATATATATATATATATATATATATATATATATATATATATATATATATATATATATATATATATATATATATATATATATATATATATATATATATATATATATATATATATATATATATATATATATATATATATATATATATATATATATATATAATGGGCCTTAATTAAGCTTGTGACCATAACTCTGAATTAGAGACGGAGCAAAAGTCGCATAAATTCATCGTCGGTGTCATGGGATTTCATATCACCTCAAAAGAAACGTTCGTTTCCATCGTCGTACGTCAGCCACGGCTCACTTGGGTACTGTCACGTGATTCGTCAACGATTTGACGTTATCAACTACTAAGATGACGTTAGTACGTTGGTTGCTTTCGTACTTGTATGTGTTATGTGTGTTTGTGTGTGTAATATCAATGGAGTTTCTTGTTAAATGTGATGTATGATTGTGTATGCATGAAATATGTATGTACGATAATATTTTTTCTTTTCTACGCTGACGTGTATATATATATATATATATAGAAACAGTTACAAAAAATTTTTCATTTAGTATTTTTGAAAGATAAATTCTTGGGAGGATTTTATGCAAAATATTTTATTTACTTATATTTTATTTATTTTTATTTATTCATTTATTTATTTATTACACATGTCTCTCTTTATTTCATGCTTAAAGTCATAATAATAATAATAATAATAATAATAATAATAATAATAATAATAATAATAATAATAATAATAATAATAATAATAAAGACTTCTCGTCTCTTATTATTTTTATTTTTAATTATTTATATAATGTATGCAATTAATAAAGTTGGTGCAATTCATTGTGATCCCATTGTTCAATAATTATAAAAGAATCACCCTGTATATTTATTCTATACTTATGGCTGTGTCCCTTGGTGTACTGGCACTGTTCCTTATTCCTATACTGTAAAATTGTCCTAACGAATCGTTGGGACAAGTGGGAAAAATGTCACTGTTAAATTTTCAATAGAGAAAAGACATGTTAAGCATAAGAAAGTCGCTTCACCGATTTATTTTCTAATTTAAAAAAATCACTGAAAAAAATTTGTTTGGACATTTTTAGCCACCTGTCCCAACGATTCGTTAGGACAATTTTTTTTTAGTGTATAGTTACGGCTCCATATATAACCCAATCTACAAACCTCGTAAAGCAATAATTGTAGAGGGAAAGACCCTTAAATGAGAACCATTTCTAACATTTTGCCTTTATGGATGTCTCAGTGGATAGATCTCAAAATGCTTTAAAAAAAAAAAAAGTTTTGAGAACAAAAATTGTACTCAGTCTTGACTAACCGAAATGTATCATTGGAAATTCTCTTTTCTCACTTTTCTCACCAAGCTCCTCTAGGTGCAGAGCGCCTGTCAGTAATCCTGCACGAAATCCCTCCACTGTCGCCTATCTTCGTATCTTCTCATCTCCTCCACATCCTCGATGTCTCACCCTCTCCCCTCAATTGCCATCCTGATGTTATCTTTCCATCTAATTCTCGGTCTTCCAACTCCCCTCCTTCCCATCGGCCTCCACTCATAAAATCTCCTCGGATACCTGTCTTCATCCATTCTCTTCACATGTCCAAACCATCTCAATTGTCCCCTCTCAATGAATTTTAATATGTTCTCCACTCCTAATTCCTCTCTTATATCATCGTTTCTTCTTCTATCCAGTCTCGTCACACCCATAATCACCCTCAACACTCTCATTTCGCATGACTGGATTTTACTTTTATCTCTTGTATTAAGGGCCCA
>SEYY01024904.1:100000-105000 GCA_009176605.1 Armadillidium nasatum
ATTATTATTATTATTATTATTATTATTATTATTATTATTATTATTATTATTATTATTATTATTATTATTATTATTATTATTATTATTATTATTATTATTATTATTATTATTATTATTATTATTATTATTATTATTATTATTATTATTATTATTATTATTATTATTATTATTATTATTATTATTATTATTATTATTATTATTATTATTATTATTATTATTATTATTTATTATTATTATATTATTATTATTATTATTATTATTATTATTATTATTATTATTATTATTATTATTATTATTATTATTATTATTATTATTATTATTATTATATTATTATATATATTATTATAATTACTGGTATTTTTATTACAGTTGCTATTGTTATTATTATTATTGTTATTATTATTAGAAAATAATATATGAATTGCAAAAAAAAAAGTGATGTATTTATTTATTGAAATAAAAATAAAAATTTTAATTTTTTTAATTAATTTTTAAATTGTAAAATAATTAAATTTCCAATAATCTGAATTAATTTACAATTTTCTTTTTTTTCTTTACGCTAAAATTAATCAGTTCAGGTTGGGTTATTATCCATTTCGAAAACATATTTGGTATCGATTCTACCTACCTATTTTTCCAATGCATTTCATCATTTTTTCTTTCTAATTCACTCATCTTATCAATACATTTTTCTCTCTTCATTCCTCATTTGTCACTACGGAATTCTCATTTATCACTACAAAATTCTCATTTGTGACTTCGGAATTTTCATTTATCACTACATAATTGTCATTGGTCACTACGGAATTCTTCGCAGATTCCCCAAAACAGAAAAGCTTAACCTACAATATCAAATCGATCACGTAACACCGGGTTTCCCAAATGGGGTCCACTGAAGCTTGTAGGGGGTTCCTCAATGAAATTTTTTTTGATTTCGGAGGTTTAAAATATGAGCTAATTCTTAGCTATATGAGTACATGGAGGTCCACATACGTAAAGTTAGAACTCAAGGGGTCCAGGGGGTCCAGGGGTCCAGGGAATCCAGAGGGTCCAGGGGTCCAGGGGTCCAGGGGGTCCAGGGTTTTAACAAACGTAAAGATGGAACTCAGGGGGTTTCACAAGCAAAAAAAAAGGTTGGAATCTCTTAGTAACATAATGAACTGGTGTCCTTCTGTCAATTTTGGAAGGAAAAAAATTGTTCCACTTAAAGGTTTAGTTTGCAGAGACTATTATATATAGCAAATAATAGAAACACCAGGACACTATCCTGGAAGCCGGGGCATAATAACGATATATATATATATATATATATATATATATATATATATATATATATATATATATATATATATATATATATATATATATATATATATATATATATATATATATATATATATATATCAGGTTTTGTGTGTTGAGACAATATCTTTTAAAAAAAAATAAAAAAAAAATAAAAAATAAAAAATCAGACAAATTTAAGAAGTTGTATAAGAATTCGGAAATTATTTCTAACGTTATATTATATTATTTCTAGTCTCATACCTTCTCCATTGAGAAGAATTAGTGCGATTAGAATTAGAATCTGAGCATTACTCTCTCTATACTATCGCTATTAGAATAGACACTGTTCTTTTGATATTTCTAGTCGCATACCTCCTCCATTGAGAAGATCTCGTATGATACGTTATTTCACCTATCTCATCATTTCAATGCTTATACCCCACATTTAACAGCCATGCTCATTCTTAAATATCAAATCTAAAGCACTCTTCCGTCCTCTAATATCATCACTTCCCACTTGCACACTTACAAAAACCATGTGTTGAGACATGTCGGTTTTTGATTTAAACTTTTTTTTAACTAGAATTTTCCCACAAATCTTGTGTATATATATATATATATATATATATATATATATATATATATATATATATATATATATATATATATATATATATATATATATATATATATATATATATATATATATATATATATATATATATATATATATATATATATATATATATATATATATATATATATCCAAACAGTTATTGGCCTCAAAGTAATATCTCATAAATTTACACATAAATACATTGTCTTGCAAAAAAAAAAAAAAAAAAAAAAAAAAAAAAAAAAAAAAAAAAAAAAAACTTTGAAAAGCGATATTGTAATTCTTTGATTAATTGGTTTACAAGATTTGAGACTGAATCATTTGGCTTGGTTTTGTCCTGATACTCATTAAATGTCTTAAGTCTGACATTCGATACATATATATATATATATATATATATATATATATATATATATATATATATATATATATATATATATATATATATATATATATATATATATATATATATATATATATATATATATATATATATATATATATATTTATTAATATATTAATAAAATAAAAAAAAAAAAATTTTGCGAAAAAAAAAAAAAAAAAAAAAACCCGTCAACTCTGACTATGATTTTTCCTCTTTTTCTCCTTTAGTATCATCTGAAGACACAACTACCGTTTTGCCTTCTACTAAAGCTGAACTCTTCGCTCAAACATTTGCATCAAATTTAACCTTAGAAGATTCAAGATCTATTCCCACTCCTTCAACCCCTTCAAACTCATTTACGATTAAAATTGTAATTTTTCTAAAGACTTCATTTCTGCTCTCTCTCTGAGCTTATAGAAGGAGTACGATTCTGATGGTATCCTTTCTGTGGTTCTCAAAACTTGTGCTTCCGAGCTTGTACCCTGCCTTGATAAACTATTTCGTCTATGTCTTTCTACTTCAACCAATCAACCTTCCTTTCTTGCTGGAAACGTGCGCTCATTCAACAGGTGTCGTAGAAGGGAGGATCCCTCCCAACCCTCTAACTACCGATTTCTTTATCCTCCGTTCTTTCTAAAGTTTTCAATCTATCCTTAACAGGAAGATTTGGAAACATTTTAAATCTAATTTTTGCTCTGATAGCTAGTCAGTATGGTTTTAAAAAAGAGCCCACTACTGGTGATCTTCTTTCCCTCCTATCTGATTCTTGGTCTCCCGCATTTCGTCATTTCGGTGAATCTTTTGCGGTCGCGCTGGATATATCGAAAACCTTCGCTAGAGTCTGGCACAAAGCTTTGATTCCCAAACTTCCCTCTTTCGGAATCTATCCTTCTCTTTGTGACCTTTTCTCTGATTTCCTTTCCGGTCGTTCTATAGCAGCTGTTGCTGACGGTCACCGTCCATCCTTCAAATCTATTAGTAGTGGTGTTCTTCAAGGATCTGTCCTGTCCCCAACACTTTTTCTACTTTTCATTAATGACGTTTTTTCTATTACTTCACCAACTATCCACTCCTATGAAAATGATTCCACTCTTCATTACTCCTTTCAATTTGCAAGAAGTATCACCCAACAGCAGATAATAGACGCAGAGAGGGTAGCATTCAAGCAACTGACTTCTCACCTTTTTCGTATTTGAAATTAGGACAGAGAAAACATGATCGTTTTTAATCACTCAAAAACTCAATTCCTTTATCTCTCTACTCGACACACCTTCCACACAACTATGTAATCTTCTCGGAAAAAAACTCGACTCAAACCTTCATGTCTTCAATATTCTCGGTATTTCTTTTTCTCGTGATTTTTCTTGGAAAGATCACATTAATTAAAAGTAATCACATTAAACAATCTTCTAAGAGATTAGGTGTTCTGAGGCGCTTTCATAATTTCTTCACTCCACCCCAGTTGCTTACTCTTTACAGGGGTGTTGTTCTCTCCTGTTTAGAGTACCTATCACACATCTGAGGTGGTTATACTCATACAGAATTCTTGAAAAAAGTGGAGTCTAAGGTTTTCCCATCTTATCAACTTTTCCGCTCTCACTAATATTCTCCAGTCTCTTTCTGCCCATCGAATTGTTGCGTCACTCTCTCTATAATATCGCTATTACAATAGACACTGTTCTTCTGAACTCTCACGTCCCACACCTTATCCACAGAGAAGAGCTCGTGCGACACGCCTTTCTACACAGTCTCATCCTTTCTTTATCCAACTCTCTGACCCCAGACTTAACCTCTATGCTCAATCTTACATGTACTCTACTGGTAAAGTCTGGAACACACTCCCTTTATCTGTTTTCCCAACTACCTTTGACTTGTACACCTACAAGCGCCTTGTATTGGGACATGTCAGCCCTTAATTGGACCTAGAGTTTGACATTTCCCCAACTCTGGTGGAATTTATTAGGCCTCTGGCCTTTGCCCACCAGAGGTAATATATATATATATATATATATATATATATATATATATATATATATATATATATATATATATATATATATATATATATATATATATATATATATATATATATATATATATATATATATATATATATGAGAAGTTGCTTATGAGCTTTCTCTTTGAAATTTCCTTTCGATCTGTGGTGGTACAGAGGTAAAGCTCTATCTTAAAATCTTAGAGGTCAGGTTCAATTCCTGGTAAAACAGACTTTAAAAGTTTGTATATTTTAACACCACGAGCTTGTGGCTTTAATACTTACTTATATGTAATAGTGTATGAGAGAAAGAGTCTGGGGGAGTACTTTGAGATGACCTGCATGGTTGTTCATGAGCTTTCTCTTTGAGATTTCCTTTTGAACTGTCGTAGTACTGAGGCAAAGCTCTCTTTGAGGTCAGGGTTCGATTCCTTGTATAACAGACTTAAAAAGTTTGTATATATATATATATATATATATATATATATATATATATATATATATATATATATATATATATATATATATATATATATATATATATATATATATATATATATATATATATATATATATATATATATATCAGAGGTGGGCGCTCAAATTTTAAACTTTAGAGCGCAAACGCAAAAGCGCAAATTTGAAAAACTTAGTCCGCAAATGCAAAAGCGCACATGTCCGCAAATAAAAAAAATTTTTAAAGCGCAAATTTTGGAGCA
>SEYY01024904.1:110000-112500 GCA_009176605.1 Armadillidium nasatum
TTTCGATAGTTGGTCAGTTTTGGTCTTATAACATTTTTTATATAACTTTGGGAGCAAATGTTAGAATCTTTTGTTTCCCATAGAATTTTATATATGTACTCCAAATTTCAGGTCATTTTAAAAAGTGGTTTGGCTCCACCATTCATTTGAAAAATGGTCAAATTTCCAAAAAAAAAAAAATTTTAACCGTTATAGATTGATAAAAACGTTAGAAATGGACTTTTTTCACCAGGAAAAAAGTTATATACACTGAAAATTTCAGGAGAATCGGTTGAAAATTAAAAAAATAATTTTAAGCTGGACTGTCCTCATAATAAGTATAATTTGCCATTTTAACCCCGGCAGGCAAACCCCTGTTTTGCCTGATATTTAGCTTGGGCCGGGGCCCCGGTCTGTCTATATATATATATATATATATATATATATATATATATATATATATATATATATATATATATATATATATATATATATATATATATATATATATATATATATATATATATATATATATATATATATATATATATATATATATATATATATATATATATATATATATATATATATATATATATATATATATATATATATATATATATATATATATATATATATATATATATATATATATATATATATATATATATATATATATATATATATATATTATATATATATAATATATATATAAAAAAAAAGCGAATAAAATTTTCCTGATTTATCATTACGATGCATTCACATGAGTCATTTTCATAATTTTAAGTCTTTTTATAATTCGATTTGGATGCATCGTATTTTTTCATTCATTGCTGTGAAAGCAACTAGTACATACACACACACACACACACACCTCCACCCATATATATATATATATATATATATATATATATATATATATATATATATATATATATATATATATATATATATATATATATATATATATATATATATATATATATATATATGTGTGGTGTGTGTGTGTATGTGGGGGCAGATGGGTGTGGGTGTGGGTGAGTGTATTACAGGTTGATTCTAAAGTCACTATTCATATTATACTCAAAGTAGTTTGTATTTATAAAATGATATGTTAATAAACATACTTTACAAGGACACCAAATTAATATATTTCAGTGTTGCCACTTTGTACATCTAGGAACAGCCCCTAACTTTGCTCCGGATTCCAACATTGTTGGTGTAGTTTCAGTTCCAGTGGTTTTGATAAGGTTGTTTTAGATGTTCAATGCTGTTAATCTTTACCTGATACATACACCTTGCTCTTGATAAACTCACAGACAAAAAATTCTAAAGGTGTCGGGTCTAATGAAGGAGGGGGAGACAGAAAGCCTCTGTAACCACGACCGATCCATCTGCCAGGGAAACTTCTATGTAGGAAATCTCTGACATTGTTGGTAAAATGAGATGGGACCCATTCCTGTTGAAAAAGAACAGAATCCATGATCCCATATTGTATCAATTATTACTCTAGAAAGAATTGTAACATTTAAAAGTGTGTGTGTGCGCTAGTATATGTTAGTTCTGCGAACATGAAAGGGGCATAGATCATTGAGGTTGTTAGTCTTAATCAGATATTCACCTTGAGTGAGTCCCATTTTGAATATGGGATTTGTTTAGTAATATGTTTAGTTTTTGTTCTTCCCATATTTTGCTGTTGTGTCTATTTACATGTCCACAGGCATGGAATGTTGCCCCATCGCCAAGTAACTCCTTCTGGGTCAAATTTTCGCTTCTCATAGCTTCTATCACTAGATTCTTAGATTCAAGCTTTTGCTCAATCTAAAGTTGATATTCACGTTTCTTCAGATAGTAACTGATGGTTCTCCATAAGGTGCTTTGTGAGTTATCTAATTCCCTACTAAATCTTCTAGAAGCAGATGAATTGGGACTGCATGGGATCACCTAGAGATTCTTTGGACGGTTTCTTCTGTAACGGCTGACCTCCGATGAACACTACTACTTCGTTAAAATTTTTTGAACGGATTCTTAATAACTTACACCACTCTAGTTGTGGCTGGTTTTCTGAACCTCTGTTTATAATCTGTCCACACCACTTTATAAGTCGTTACCGCAATCGTGCACAAACAATGGCTATTCTTTCTTCTGTAATTAATATTCTTTCATGTTATCTAGTAAAAAGGTAATTTGCAATGATTTCTTGAAAATGGGCAGTGACTTTTGAATCACCCTGTACATATATGAACAGCTCACATCCCATCAGTTTCTTGCTCTGTAACCTTTAAAAGGGTGGGTGGGTGGGAGTCGAGTCGTCAGTCAGTGTATTTCATATCTCAGGTGGGTTCACTTATACAGCTCTCTGAAAATATGAGGTATTGAGCTTGTGGTTCACTATTTTCCCAATTTCACTGACCCACTCTCTTAAATTTATTGCTTGGTGCTCTTATCTAACTTGCATGCTGCTCAAGTCTACATTCGTGTACACCACCCTCTATTTATCTTTAATTTCAATGTGCCTCAT
>SEYY01024904.1:120000-125196 GCA_009176605.1 Armadillidium nasatum
TCGGGGGACCCAAATGCCCGAAGACCTTCCCCGCATAGCGGGTTAGAGAGGACATTATCGCCGCCACTTATATATATATATATATATATATATATATATATATATATATATATATATATATATATATATATATATATATATATATATATATATATATATATATATATATATATATATATATATATATATTTATACGAGAGAGAGAGAGAGAGAGAGAGAGAGAGAGAGAGGAGAGAGAGAGAGAGAGAGAGAGAGAGAGAGAGAGAGAGAGAGAGAGAGAGAGAGAGAGAGAGTTGTCGCTTGGTAATATTTTGAAATAAAAATCCTTTTCTGAGCACTTTTATTTCTAGCAACTCGTAATTAAATCACAAATTTCATATACCAAGAAAATTGTAATAAATTTTTTTTTATATTATGTTATATTTTCTGTATTCACTAACCACTCTTCTTCAACCATTAATTTTAAGTGTAGAATATGAGAAGTTATAACAATGCGAAATTAAACATTAACATGGTGTAAAATTAAATTTTTATAAAGTTTAAAATTGAACTTCTCAATGATAATAAATATGATACCGCTTAAATCAGTTTTTTTTTCGTCTTTCATTTTCTGTTATTTTAAAGGTAAACTATTAAAATAGGATTAACAGCTAAAGAACATATAAAGTTTTAAGCTTCAACAACAAAACTTCTTACCACCCTTTCATTTTCATTAAAATTTTATGAAGTACATCAAATTATAAACATTTTAATATTACAATTAATTAATGCATAATTAAATGGTAATGAAAATATTGATAATTTTTTTTTTTAAAAAACGTACAAAAATTTGGATTTGTTAATGAGCGTTACAGTGCTCCTGTTACCTGTTTAAGCGTATCATTTGTTCTACACAAATTAAAATCAGCCACTGCATCTTCAGAAGCATGTGACATTTCACTATTTAACATACTGGCAATATCAGGAACCTTAACTCCCAGATAACAAACACTCCTACTTTTACATTATTTTCTGAAAAAAAAAATCTTGGCATAAATATCGTGTTCGAGAGTCACAACCTGTTAATATTAATAGTTAATACTTCAATATGATAGTTTGATGGTACCACGTTTCACAAATACAACTTGCATCTGAGGTTTCTTACTTTTTACTTGATTTAGCTCATACCTTATTCTCCTATATGTTTCAAAATCCATTTTACTGTTACTGTCTTTAAATGAACCTCTTGAGCAACTTACACATATCCTAATTTTATCCCTTGTATATCTGCTCCACCAATTAGACCTTTTGTTATTTACTCTAATTGTTCTGACTGAAAATTATTCTAACTGAAATTTACCCAAGATTGACTTGAATGTTTCACACATTTAAAATTAGTTCAATCTGTAGGGAATTATATTTTTTAATAACCTGCAGCTGAATTATGCTCAGTTTATTCAAAAACCTTGACTTGAAAGAGAAGGGTCGAAATTAGAATTACAATTAAATAATTTAATACACTTACTATGAGAGGTTTCGAAGAATGTTGGTTCTCGAAGTTCCTTAATATACAAATATATATTTAATTAAAAACGGCAGAGGTAAAGTAGGAGATTTAATTGAAAGATTATGGTAGAAAAGTTTAAGGAAACGGAAAAAATACCTCAACTCATCTACGAAATTGACTTGAACTCTCTGTTTTATGGGAAAATATAAAAATAATTACATTTTGAAATACTTTTAGAAACCAAGCTGCTTTCACTGAAGTTGTTGTAAAAGTTTTATGTCAAGTGCCTGAAGATGGCAGCGTCTGAGGTATCAGAGTGTTAGTGATGCCACATTTTAAAAATGGCAAAATACTTTTAGTGAAAAACAACCTTATAAACTTATGATGAAGTATTTATTATAATTTCTTCATTATGAATAAAACTAAGCTATAGATGGAAATATATACAATAGACTAATATATGAAATAGTGAGAGTATATAGTTTTTATAAGTTATCAGCAACTCCAACTACCCATTATGTGGTGCCTTCTCCCCTCAAAAAGCAGCTGTTCTGTTGACTCTTTCTAATCATTTATTTTTTCTTTTATATTTAATCACAGCCTAAAGCCAAAATTGTACTTGGGTGAGGTTTCACATATGTTTTTCTTCGGTTAGTGTTGAGAAAATAAAATATAAATAAATAATTTTTTGCGGTTGGGCCATAGAACTGTAATATTGTGCTCGTTGTTTAAAAATACAAAAATAATTACGTGTTGAAATTTTTAGTGTATTTAAAGAATAAACAATTTCCAAAAATTATAACTTGTATTTAATTTAAAAATTTATTGAAGTTAATAAGTTATAACGTGTAGAATGGTAAGATCGAGACATAACTTGAATTTTTGAGGGAATAAAACAAATCCTCTCATCTTTACAAGACGTACCATAGATGACCCCCTCCACAGAACCATGTATGGAAAGGAATTTAAATATGCATCACAAAAATTCCTTGAACTGTACTTTGTTCAAAGATTAAATTGGAACATACTTAATATAATTATATATAAAGCCAGAGAAAGATATGCTACTATTAAAATATTTAGAACAGGAATTGGGGAGCTGATAGAAGGTTTTTAATTCATCTCTTGTAACACTGATGTCTGACCAGAATAGATTATTGTACTTTTATATTTGATTCTCTCAAATCGATGTGCAAATTCTTGATCGATTGCAATATCAGCATAATATAAGGTAAATGTGTCTCCCAGCAGTGCAATTTTTTCTTTGTATATATATCAAAACTTTGAAGGTGAATTTTTCTGAAATTTTTTTTTTTTAGCTTAATTGAACCGTGGAAAATAATTTTGTAAACTGAAAACAAAAAAATTAAAGCAATAATTATGTGATTTGAACAATAGTGTACAATTTTCTCTCATTACAAGGTTGCTGAAACTTACATACCTATGAGTTTCTCGTACAATGAGGTTACTACGTCATCGTCATTATAAAAATGTAAAAAATTTTCTATATAACTATTTCAGAGCTAAAAAAGAAAAATTTCAAAATTATATAATAGCTACTTTGTCAAATATAGTTTTTTAATCGATATTTTTGCCTATAATTTTTTATTATGTGTAAACGTTCTTGTGTACGTTAGGTCTCTTTTACGGCAAATTTCTTGTGTAGGTTAGGCCTCTTTTTACGGCAATTTCGGTAGTTCAGGTTATGATAAACGAATTAGGTTCTGCTAGAAAAAAGTAATAATAATTGTGTGTATGTCTAGTAATAGTACCTCTGGCAACTTTCTTGTTTACGTTAGGCTTCTCCGATATTTTCGATTTTCGATATTTTTTAACAATCGAAACAGAAACAATCTCCACCTTTACCAAAATTTCTTTATAACTATTAAAAAAAAAAAAAAAAAAAAAAAAAAAAAAAAAAAAAAAAAAAAAAAAAAAAAAAAAAAAAAAAAATTTTTGAAATATATATATATATATAAAGGTATAAGGGTAGGTGGAGATTGTTCTGAGTTTCGATTGTTAAAAAATATCGAAAATCGAAAATATCGGAGAAGCCTATCGTAAACAAGAGAGTTGCCAGAGGTACTATTACTAGACATACACACAATTATTATTACTTACTTTTCTAGCAGAACCTAATTCGACTTATCATAACCTGAACTACCGAAGTTGCCGTAAAAGAGGCCTAACCTACACAAGAAGTTGCCGTAAAAGAGGCCTAACCTACACAAGAACCACATCCGACCACAATGTAAATAAAACGCAAACTAAAATTTTTAGGGATATTGTATCGATTAAAATAAATATCGACATAAAAAAAATCGATATAAAAAATATCGAAACTCAGAAACATCTCCACCTAAGCCATTAAGAATATAATATTTAAAATATAAATATAAAATATATATATAACCTAAAATATATACTATATTAATATACATTATTTTTCATTTATATATATATATATATATATATATATATATATATATATATATATATATATATATATATATATATATATATATATATATGGCTTAGGTGGAGATTGTTTCTGAGTTTCGATATTTTTTATATCGATATTTTTTTGTCGATATTTTATTTTAATCGATATTTTCCTACCTATAATTAGCCCTAGGCTACTATGTCGTGCAAACGTTCTTGTGTACGTTAGGTCTCTTTTACGGCAAATTCTTGTGTAGGTTAGGCCTCTTTTTACGGCAATTTCGGTAGTTCAGGTTATGATAAGTCGAATTAGGTTCTGCTAGAAAAGTAAGTAATAATAATTGTGTGTATGTCTAGTAATAGTACCTCGTACCTCTGGCAACTCTCTTGTTTACGATAGGCTTCTCCGATATTTTCGATTTTCGATATTTTTTAACAATCGAAACTCAGAACAATCTCCACCTTTACCTATATATATATATATATCTAATATATATATATTATATATTATATATTATATATTATTATATATATATATATATATATATATACCGACGGCCCGGCCCGGCCAAAATCAGGAAAACCGGGTTTAAATGGCAAATTATACTTAAATTTTTTTTTTTATTTTCAGCCGATTCTGCTGACTTTCAGTTATATAGATTTTACCGGTAAGAAAGTCTTTTCTAGTTTTTTCTGAGTCTAAACGGTTAAAAAAATTTTTTTTTTTTTTTTAAATTTTACCATTTTTAATTGAATGGCGGTTCCAAACCACTTTTTAGAATGAGCTGAAAATTGACTATTTATTCAAAATAAATGGATACAAAAGTCTCTAATAGACTTTTGTTCCCAGAGTTATAGAAAAATGTTATAAGCCAAAAAATGACCAACTATAGAAAAAAAAATTTTTTTGAACTAAAAAAATCCACCTTTTCAGACAAAATTTAAAAAAAAAAAAAATACAACTATAACATTTCCTATTTTTGGTGTATATAGAGGAGGGGTGGGGCTACAAATTCCTCATGTACTTTATTCGATGACATTCATTGGTTTTTGAGATATAGCCTTCAAAAAGGTCCATATTTGGCCAAATTTCAAAATTCCAAAGTTTGAGAGGCTTATCTCACTTCAAACAAATAGCATAAATATGCACTAAATAAAATTGTTGCTTGCCCTCTTCTAAACAATATTCACAAATAAAGAAAAAATAGTAGTGTTTTTTATAAATAATTTTTTCCTCCAGAAGGGTACGATTTTTGCAAATTTTTTTT
>SEYY01024906.1:47500-50000 GCA_009176605.1 Armadillidium nasatum
CCAATTTGAAATACGAGAAAGATCAGATGGTTAGTTGTTCCAAGGCTACCCTTCTCGAGTCTATCAACTGCTGTTGGGTGGGACGTTTTTCAAAATGGAAGGAATAATGAAGGGTGGAGTCATCGGCATAGGAGTGGATAGGAGATGAGGTAATAGAGAGAAGGTCATTAATGAAGAGTAGAAAAAGTGTTGGTGATAGGACAGAACCCTGAGGAACACCACTATTAATAAATTTAAAGGATGAACGGTGGCCGTCTACAACAGCTGCTATAGAACGACCGGAAAGGAAATTAGCGAGAAGATCACAGAGAGAAGGATAGATACCGAAAGAGGGAAGTTTAGAAATCAAAGCTTTGTGCCAGACTCTATCGAAAGCTTTCGATATGTCCAGCGCGACAGCAAAAGATTCACCGAAATGCCGAAGAGCGGAGGACCAAGATTCAGAGAGAAGGGAAAGAAGATCACCTGTAGAGCGTTTCTTACGAAAGCCATACTGGCGATCAGAATATAAGATTAGAAGAATTGAGATGCTTCCAAATCTTCCTGTTAAGGATAGATTCGAAAACTTTAGAGAGAACGGAGGTCAAAGAAATAGGACGGTAGTTGGAGGGTTGAGAGGGGTCCCCCTTCTTCGGCACAGGTTGAATGAGCGCACGTTTCCAGCAAGAAGGGAAGGTTGAAGTAGAGAGACAAAGACGAAATAGTTTACCGAAGGCAGGGTGCAAGCTCGGAAGCACAAGTTTTGAGAACCACAGGAGGAATACCATCGGGACCGTACGCCTTCTTAGTATTAAGCTCAGAGAGAGCAGAAATGACATCTTTAGAAGAAATTCTAATTTTAGGCATAATACAAAGGCAAAATAATCACAACCATGGTTGCGCAATTTTTGTGCTTCGCTCCGTCACTAACATATATATATATATATATATATATATATATATATATATATATATATATATATATATATATATATATATATATATATATATATATATATATATATATATATATATATATATATATATATATATATATATATATATATATATATATATATATATATATATATATATATATATATATATATATATATATATATATATATATATATATATATATATATATATATATATATATATATATATATATATATATATATATTATATATATATATATATATATATATATATATATATATATATATATATATATATATATATATATATATATATATATATATATATATATATATATATATATATATATATATATATATATATATATATATATATATATATATATATATATATATATATATATATATATATATATATATATATATATATATATATATATATATATATATATATATATATATATATATATATATATATATATATATATATATATATATATATATATATATATATATATATATATATATATATATATATATATATTATCATTATTATTATTATTATTATTTATTATTATTATTATTATTATTATTATTATTATTATTATTATTATTATTATTATTATTATTATTACTATTATTATTATCTTCACAAGAAGATATAATTCTTTTGAAATTCTTTTCTCAATACAACTACTTGATATTTTGAACCAGAATTACCTGGAATTAACAAGAGACATTTCTTTGCAAATAAATAATAAAACTCATTTGTGGAACGGAAGTTGATTTTGTAAACAATAGACAATGAAAAAATCTCTAACCATTAATTAGCATGCAATATAATGCATCTAAGTATGCAAACATGTGTTTTAAATATGAATATATATATATATATATATATATATATATATATATATATATATATATATATATATATATATATATATATATATATATATATATATATATATATATATATAATATATACGTTTCTTGCTGGAAACGTGCACTCATTCATCCTGTGCCGAAGAAGAGGGAACAATCTCGACCCTCTAACTATCGTCACATTTCTTTGACCTCCGTTCTTTCTAAAGTTTTCGAATCTATCCTTAAGAGGAAGATTTGGAAACATCTCAATTCTTCTAATCTTATCTCTGATCGCCAGTATGTTTTTCGTAAAGAACGTCCTACTGGTGATCTTCTTTCCCTACTTTCTGATTCTTGATCCTCCGCTCTCCGGGGTTTCGGTGAGTCTTTCGCTGTGGCGCTAGACATATCGAAAGCTTTCGATAGAGTCTGGCCCAAAGCTTTGATTTCCAAACTTCCCTCTTTCGGAATCTATCCTTCTCTCTGTGACCTTCTCTCTGATTTCCTTTCCGGTCGTTCTATAGCAGCAGTTGTGGATGGCCACCTCTCTTTCTTTAAATCTATTAATAGTGGTTTTCCTCAAGGATCTGTCCTATCCCCAACACTTTTTTTTTCTACTTTTCATTAATGACATTCTCTCTGTTACTTCATCTCCTGCCCACTCCAATGCTGATGACTCCACCCTTCATTACTCTTTTCAATTTGAAAGCACCCCT
>SEYY01024906.1:67500-70000 GCA_009176605.1 Armadillidium nasatum
TTATTATTATTATTATTATTATTTATTATTTTTATTATTATTATTATTATTATTATTATTATTATTATTATTATTATTATTATTATTATTATTATTATTATTATTATTATTATTATTATTATTATTATTATTATTATTTATATTTCTTTTCAGTTTTAAAAATATATTAATTATGAATTAACAATTATAAAACGTATATTATTGTAAAATTTATTTTTTACTATTATTACTATTAATAACAATGATAATAATAATAATAATAAAAAAAATGATAATAATGGTAATAATAATAATAATAATAATAATAATAATAATAATAATAATAATAATAATAATAATAATAATAATAATAATAATAATGATAATAAAAATATTAATGATAATAATAATTATAATAATCATAATAATTATAATAATAATTATATAATGATAATAATAATTAATAATAATAATAATAATAATAATAAATAATAATAATTATAATAATAATAATAATTTTAATAATAATAATGATAATGATAATAATATTAATAATGATAATGATAATAATTTTAATAATATATATAATAATAATAATAATAATAATAATAATAATAATAATAATAATAATAATAATAATAATAATAATAATAATAATAATAATAATAATAATAATAATAATAATAATAATAATAATAATAATAATAATAATAATAATAATAAAATCAGTTGAGTTCTTGATATATTTGTATATTTCAGAATATTAGTTTGATTCACTGTCAGGAAAGTCACAATGTCTGGGCAATTATTTAACGATGCTTTTGGAGATATTTTTCCTTCATCCCAATTCGCTGTAATCCCCGGCATTCTGATATCGGTTTTCTATTTAGCATTCACACCTTCAAACACTGCGAGAAATCCTCCAAATGCAGAAGTATTAAAATCAGAGTACGACTTCATTATAGGTAATTATTATTATTATTATTTTTTTTATTATTATTATTATTATTATTATTATTATTATTATTATTATTATTATTATTATTATTATTATTATTATTATTATTATTATCATTATTATCATCATTTTTGATATTACTATTAAAATTGTATTTTACTAGATGTGTTCACAAAATTATTTTCAGTTCAACTTGGTTATCGTTTTCGTAACCAACATTTTTAGTATGAAATTACTTTTGATTATGGTTCAACTATTGGAATAGACTATTTAAGTAGGTGCAACTGCAGTAATTCGACAAATAGAATGGATCGCAAGACTTTAAGATCTTTTCAGTGCTGTTTATTCTTGAGTGAATCAAGCGATTACTGGTTGAAGTTATTTTTCCCTTCACAGGAGAAAACAAAGGATTTTGCACTTTTATTAAAAGATTTTATGCGCTATAATAACTTTTTTTTTAAATGAATTTTGCTATAATCGTCATCTGGCGGGCTACGACCAGAAGCATGCTGAAATCCACCTGATGATCCTTTAATTTATCTTGTGCTGTACTAAGACTCAAATGAGGTTAAAGAAAGTTGAGAGAATTTGAAAGATTAATGAGATCGAGGCTTTTTCAGTGAAGTTTATCAAAGCTTGCCAATAGTTTTTAAGCCTGGTATCGGAAAGCTGAACAGAGAAAAGATGAGACTGCTTGAAATGACAAGTCGCACTTGTCATCATTGGAGTGAGTATGCTATTGAAGAGTTGAGAAAATCAGTGCAATTGAAATAGCGAAGGTATTAATAGAAAGCAATTAGTCAGAAATTAGTCATAAAGTAATGAAGTAGACTTCCCCATTTCAAGGAAAACTGTCGAAATGGAAGCACTCCATATATGTGAAGACTACTATATACAGGGACGAATGACACGATTAGCTAGGGTAGCTAAGGTAGTAGGAAGGATATCTAAATGTACCTCTAAGCACCCAGCCTCTTAGAGACTTGTAAAGTAAGAGATATAATGTGGATGCTTCCTTAAAATATTATGGGAATGAAAGGGAAAAATATTTGAGACAAAAGAATTTTTGAAATGTAACTTTTCGGAGATATTATAATGTTGAGCAAGATTTACATATAATTACTAATAAGATATATATATATATATATATATATATATATATATATATATATATATATATATATATATATATATATATATATATATATATATATATATATATATATATATATATATATATATATATATATATATATATATATATATATATATATATATATATATATATATATATATATATAAATGCATAGTTGGTGCTGGGTCAGCGGGAGCAGTAGTTGCAAATCGTCTTTCTCAAAACCCTGATTTTGAAGTGTTGCTTCTAGAGGCTGGAGGAGAGGAGAGATCAAGATCTACCATTCCAGCATTTGCTTATAGCACACTGGGAGGAGAAAATGAATGGAATTACACCACAGAGCCGAGCTTGACGTCTTGTCTTGGAATGATTGATGACGTAATATTTATTTAGTATTTTTAAATTTTTTTTTCTCCTTAGAGGACTGC